>CBVK0100005076.1:0-15645 GCA_900067695.1 Picea abies | reverse complement strand
TTATATATCTAGGAAGTTGGTTACTCATCTCCAACTTCCTCCCAAAAATTAGGCTCTAAAACTACCCAATAACTCCCAAAAATGGAGTAAATACATTAAAAATGGGCTTTAATAACTAAAACCAAAAAATCAGTTATAAACCCACTCTATAACTATAATATGGTTAAATATGGGCATAAGCTCCCGAACCTTGGGCGTGCGCACCTTTTGGCACAGTCATATGACTTCCATATGGCCGAGCGTCAGCCCAAAGGACTTTGTGCTGGCCCCCCTTTCATGCTAACTCCTGGTCGTTGTGTTCACATAGGGCCATGGGCCTAACTGTGTTATAACCGCGCGCTAACCGTTGAAACCGCGCATAACTGCATACATTGCGCTCCTTTGGTGGTCAGAACTCCCAGTCATATGGCGCATTCCAAAATCCACGGGCTAAGTTTCAATTCCCGCGCCCACACAATGGGTCGGCTATATGTTATATAACACGGTCATATATATACAAAGCAAATGACCATGGGCTGGGGCCAAGCCCCGGCCTAACCTCCCGCCAAATTCAAACATATGTGAAATTAAATATAAAACTACACACATATATGTTAAGAACCAAACGATGGTCCGTTGGTCGGACAGGCTTTGTGAAGGCATAACCGGTGGGGAGGTCCGGGGTTCAAATCCCTCGGACTCCATAAATTTTTGACATAGACCATATTGACCAATACTGGGGTGCCATGTGGTAGCCCATGATTGGGCCACGTGGCACCCAATCACTTGACCAAATAATTGCCACATGTCGTAATGTGATTCGCCGAAATCTGCCAAGTCACCTTGCCACGTCAGTCGCCGCGTCAGCTTCCGTACTGTCTAGTCACCTTGCCACGTCACTCGCCGTACTGCCCAGTCATCCTTGCCACGTCATCCTGCCCTACTGCCCGGTCATTCTTCCACATAAGCTGCTGACATCACCCATGCCACGTGTCACCCTTTCAGTGGTGACACGTGTCACCGGGCCACGTGTCCTCATATTATTGGCCACCAAAGGACACGTGTCAGCTCCCGATTCGACCACTGTCAACCAACCATATGTTGCCACGTCATCACATGCCGTACTGCCTCATCAACCTTGCCACATCATCGCCATGTATGCTGCTGACATCATCTGACACGTAGGCTGCTAACGTCATCCCGTTACACGTGTCACCCTTTCAGTGGTGACATGTGTCACCTCGGGATTGGTCCATTCGTGCACCAAAAAGTCCAAATCTGCCTGACACGTGTCACTCCCTAGAGCCGCCATGTGTCATGTACGGACCTACCACATTTCATCTGTATGGACCTGCCATGTGTCGCATGTGTGGACATGCCACGTCAGCGTCCGTACGGACTGTACGGACTGCACAGTTAGCAATTTTTTTGCCTGTTTGACTTTTCGGACAAAATGCGATATCTTCTCCATACGGAACCCGTTTGACAAAGTAAATATACCACCAGAATCAGGAAGACGAGACGGACGCAATGGAACATGTTTCGTCACATTCCGAGCACTTTCATTTTTGAGCATTTTTCAAGCCCTATCAGGCTTCTGGATCCGATTTTGGATCATTCTTCCACTGCTTCCTGTACATATTTTCCAATCAGATTAGCAATAACGTTTGCAATAACAACAATGCAGTGAGTGTATAAGAAAAGGATGACAATAAGTCCAACCATGTTTACAAATGCATCAATATTCTTCTAAAAATTGCTTAATTTTATTGATATAGATACCAAAAAGGTGAAAGAATAATTCGTCCTTATACCAATATTACAATTAATGTCCATAAACTACTCATTATTACTTTTCATCTTAGTTGTGAATTAAGTTTCATACAAGTGGTTGAGAAGAAGAATTATTATCCTCTGCACCTGGATTCAGTTCTTTCTTATGACATATTTCACTCTCTGTAAGTTTGAGCTAAAAAACATCTCATATCATTACATTTAAAAGAATTTCTATGACGTGTTTAATTACAAATATTACATTCTAGTATTCTCTTGTTTTCATAACTATGATGATATTATTTTATCTTAACATGCCCTTACTCTTTATTATAAATTTTTAATGTAATTTGTAACGGGTTGTCTTTTTCTTGTGATTATTATTTTATCTTTACAATAATGAAATATGTTCCTATGTTTATGTTTCACTACATATTAAATTTGTCAATATAAATGCTAGCTTTAAAATGCAAGTCTCCTTATTAATATGATATCATTCTCTTCCATTTTAATATTAATTTTCATATATTTTTATTTTTTTATAAACCATCTTTCACTTATAATTATTATTATCTAGGTAATATTACAAAACATCTTATAATTATTATTATCTAAGTAATATTACAAAACATCTTTCCATAATGTCATTTCTCTACATTTTTGTTGAAATTTAATTTAGCATTTTTATTTTTTATTTTTTTTTATATCATTGATCATTACTTTTTTTTCACATCAATGTAGATTGATTTCTTTCTCAAAATCACAATTTATATAGAAAATGTAATCTAAATATTGATTCTTTTTTAAAATCATATATTCAATTTATTTTTAATTAAATAGATAAATTCAATATATGGTTAAATGATATATGATTTTATAGGTATAAGATACCACAAGATAAACATATTGTTATTACATACACATGCACCCATTTACAACACGTCCTACACACCTTCCTTGAACAACATTTTAATTATATCTATCTACATTCCCTTAATTACCCCTATGTAATTCCGTATTTTTAAAAAACACCAATGTCAAATAATAACATTTCTATCTTCCCAAAACAACTCTCATATATGTGTGAGATGATAAACATTATTGGACACAATGAGAAGGTCTATTTGGTTTATGCAAGTAAAATATGGATTTTTATATAGAAACATACAACATGAATAATGTTAACCAAGTTGGCATTTTGATTGATATACATTGTTTCTATGCCAACATACAAAGCTTTAACCACATTCACTTTTCCTTATAGCAAAATTTTCATATAACAACATCGTTATACATATTAATCAACCAACCAAATTTTAATCAATCACTAAATAATATTTTATCCTTACTATAAATATATTGAAATTGATATATTGATATATGAGATCTTTGTTTGTAAAATAAGGGATTCTTGGACATCCAAGGTAAACTTAAGAATTTTCAAGATATGAGCCATTTAATAATAAGATTAAAAAACATTACTAACATTTACTTATTATGAGTTTAATATGTCATTTGTGAAAATTAAACCTAGATAAAGAGAATGCCAATCATTTTTCCCAACCATCGGAAATAAACATAATTTTATTTCATATTATTGTTTATAAATGATTAAATTTATTTAGTTAATAAAATTTAAATAATTAATAAAAAAAATTTATTTATTAATATAAATATATATATTTTTCATTTATTTTTATATATTTTTTTTTTATTATATTTTTAATTTCTATACTTTAATTAATTTAATTTTCTTATCTTATTTATATGTTTTATATATTTTTATTTTGTTTTATTTATTATTATTTTATGTTTTTTTTTTCATTTATAAAAATAAAGTTTAAGTATGGAAGATAATGTTCCATCTCACAACTACTAAAGTTGTACTCAATTAACAAAAAATACCCAATTAAAAAGAAGATATTGATATTTTTGGATAAGATTTTGCAATTTTGCCCTAAATCTTATATAATTTTACATTACCAATTTCAAATTAATTAAAATCAAACAAACTACCAAAAACACTCTTACAATTAAATTGCAAATTAATTAAAATCAAACAAATTACCAAAAAAAAACTTTTATAATTAAATTGCATTGATAATACTAATCAAATATTACAAATTAAATATTATAAATTGTAAGAACCTTATCACCTACATCACAAAACATCTTATAATTAAATTGTATTTACATACTAATCAAATATTATAGATTGTAACAACCTTTTCACACAAAAAAAAATACATTTAAAAGGTTAGTTAAATATTATGGGTTATAACGATAACACGAGCTCTGAAGAAACCACAAGCTAGGGTTTGACAGTCACGGTCTCAACAACGTGCAAAATGGTTACCAAAGGGGGCGAGAGTGGTACCCCATCATACAAGCAGGTAGTGGTGGACAGGGGGAAAGGCCCACGAGGCGTTGGTTTCAAAGAACCACTGACAAGCACCTCAAGATCAGGATTGAAAAAGAACTAGGAGAGAAACCAGGAAAAAAGGGATCGCGTGGGGGATGAAGCCAGAGAAGCCCATAAGGTTGCGCAGGAACCAATGAAATTTAGTGGGGCGAGTGGTACCCCATCATACAAGCAGGTAGTGGTGGACAGGGGGAAAGGCCCACGAGGCGTTGGTTTCAAAGAACCACTGACAAGCACCTCAAGATCAGGATTGAAAAAGAACTAGGAGAGAAACCAGGAAAAAAGGGATCGCGTGGGGGATGAAGCCAGAGAAGCCCATAAGGTTGCGCAGGAACCAATGAAATTTAGTGGGGCAGATGGGCGAAACCCATGTAAACCTAAAACAACAATGATACCCAAGGTTATACTGGAAGACCCACAAACGCAACTCTATCGGGACTAGATGAAGATGAATGCACTAATATGCAAGTTCATGGGGTTGTGGCCCACAAAAAGAACGCTGCACAACTAGATAAAATATCAATGGAAGCCAAGTGGAGAAGTGGAACTCCACCTGGGTTCGAAAGGATTCTTCACAATAGTCTTCATGAACCTGGAGGATAGGGATAGATTCTTTGAGGGGGGGCCATACTTTCACGCCTTAGCAGGGATGTACATGCAACCGTGGAAGGAAAACTTCTCCCTAGAAAAAGAAACTTTTAAGTCCCAGTTTGGCTGAGGTTTTACTCCTTACCGCTAGATTACTGGCTGTCATCCACCTTCGAAGCATTCGGGAACAAACTTGGAAAATATGTTAAGACATCGAAAGAAACCCTAAAGGGAGATATACATCCTATGCAAGGATCTGCATAGAGATGGATGTGTCGGGGGCACTCTCGTAAGCCATAAGCCTAGAATTCAGGGATAAGAAATGGATACAAAGCATTGACTACAAGTAGATCCCATTTAGATGTAGAAGATGCCATGAACATGGAAACTTAATCAGAGAATGTCCACTCAATAAAAACAAGAAACGAAAAACACCAAAACGCAATAGGATGAAGACGAGTTTGTAAAACTGAACCATAGAAATAGAGAAAACAAGAAACAAAGCAAAGCCCCAATAGAAAGCTACCCAAAAGCTAGGACTAGACCAGAAGGACAGGACAGGGCTAAGCAAGGGGAGGAAGGAGGAAAGGAGAAGACAAAATCTAGAGTAGCTAGGGAACAAGCAACTCAGGAGAACACTGGTATTCCAGGAAACAAGAGAGAACATGGAGGTAACACAAGTCCTATGGAAGGAGGAATCGAAGACGCCAACACACCAATGCAGGAGGCAGGCAAGGATTCAAAGATGACACCAAGCGAGGTAGGCACAGAAGATCCCGATCTCAGAGACATTGTGGAAAGGGAAGTTATAGATCTCCCGAATATCTTAGAGCAATGGAAAAAGCAGGGAGTAGACAATGTGCTAGCGGAGCAACTAGATCGTATCCAATACCTTTTCCTTCTAAGGGGGGATGCAAAATCCAGAGGGATCAAGCATACACATGGTGAGATAGGACACCTGGAAATCAAAGCAGGCGAGGGAAACCCACATCATTCACCCAAGCAGACGAGGCAGAAGAAAGCTAGGAAATCAAACAACGTATCCCTACAAGAACTAGGAGCCCTGCTGATAAATTCAGGTAAGATCAAAAAGCTCTTTCAAAAATCCCCCCCGCATGTTTAAATGAATATTATAACATGGAATATAAATGCCTAAACAACCCACAAAAGAAAAGAATCCTTAAAAATAGATCGAGGAAGGAACAACCTGACCTCTGTTTCATTCAAGAGAAAAAATGCATTGTAGACAGAATGGAAACAATCAGTAAAAAACAATGGAGAAAGTACAAGGTGTTGGATGTCAAAGGCCAATAGATGGTAGGAGGTATACTCACCTTATGGAACCCACAATCACTGAAACTACTAGCAGCTGAATCTACGAGACACACACTCTCGGTTAACATGCAAATTATAGGTAACACCAAGAGGATTCTATGCACCAATGTGTATGGTCCCTAGAGGTTGGAGGAAAAAAGGAGAAGGCTCGCAGACCTAGAAAATACAAAGGCAAGATCCCACAAACTCCAATAGATCTTGGCAAGGGAATTCAACATAATCACGACACTTGCCTAGAAAAAAGGGGGCACCAGGAGACTGGATAGAGATGCAGAGGAATTCTCAGCTTTCATTGATACAACAGAGATGGTAGACATCAGAACCAACAATGTCCAGTTCACTTGGAATAACAAACTAAGTAATCATTACCAAGTAGCTACAAGGCTAGATATATTCCTGGTGTCAGAGTCCATCATTCTACAGGGACTAACTTTAGACTACAACATCCTTCCATGGGGGGGTTAAGACCATTGGCTAGTCCAATTGGAAGCAAACTTCCAAACCACTTCAAAGAACAAACCTTTTAGATTTGAGAAATTTTGGATCGAACATCCAACCTTCAAGGAGAACATCAACCAATGGTGGCGGGAGGAATTATCGGATCAAGGGACAAGGATGTTCAAACTTTATAAGAGAATCAAGTACATCCAACATAAACTCAAGAAGTCGAACAATGAAATATTTGGGAACATAAACCAAGAAAGAAAAAATATCAAGAAGAGAATGAGGATACTCCAGGAACTCTGCATAGACGAGGGTTACACAGAGGATCGAAAAAGAGAAGAGATCCAAATGACCCAAGAATGGGAAGCAAGATGCTAGCAGGAAGAAAATCTATGGCGCCAAAAGTCCAGAATCAGGTGGCTAAAGGAAGGGGAGCGAAATACTGAGTTTTTTCATAGAACCACCATTGCAAGAAGAACCCACAACAAAATCCTGAAAATTAGGGATCATCAAAGAACAAGGTAATACATAATGCCATGAAAATATCACAATATACTTTTAAAATTCAACGTCACTTTTTAATAAATTTTTCACTTATAATAATAAAAAAGTAAATACAAAAAATGTTTTATTCTGAGGGTTTGCGAAGTAAATCGATAAGCTAGGGTTTGACAGTCGTGGTCTCATCAACGTACATAATGGTTACCAAAGGGGGCAGGAGTGGCACCTCATCATGAAAGCAGGTAGTGGTGGATAGGGGGAAAGACCAATGAGGCATTGGTTTCAAAGAGCCAATGAAAATCACCTCGGGATTAGGATCGAAAAATAACCAGGAGAGAAACCAGGAAAAAAGGGATCGCATGGGGGAGGAACCCAGTGAAGCCCAGAAGGTTGTTCAGGAACCAATGAACCCTAGTGGGGCATATGGGCACAACCCATGTAAACCTAAAACAACAATTATACCCAAGGTCATATTGGAAGACCCACAAATGCAACTCTATCGGGACCAGATGAATATGCATGCACTAATATGCAAGTTCATGGGGTTATGGCCCACATAAAGAATGTTGTGCAACTTGATAGAATACCAATGGAAGCCAAGTGGAGAAGTGGAACTCCACCTGGGTTCGAAATGATTCTTCACAATAGTCTTCATGAACCTAGAGGACAGGGATAAAGTCTTTGAGGGGGGGACATACTTCCATGCCTCAGTAGGGTTGTACATGCGACCGTGGAAGGAAAACTTCTCCCTAGAGAAGAAACCTTTAAAAATGTCCCAGTCTGGCTGAGGTTTTACTCCTTATCGCTAGACTACTGGCTTCCTTCCACCTTCAAAGAAATCAGGAACAAACTTGGAAAATATGTTAAGACATCGAAAGAAACCCTAAAAGGGAGATATACATCCTATGCAGGGATCTGCATAGAGATGGATGTGTCGAGGGCACTCCTGGAAACCATAATCCTAGGATTCAGGGATGAGGAATGGATACAAAGCATCGATTACGAGCAAATCCCATTTAGATGTAAAATATTCGATGAACATGGACACTTAATCAGAGAATGTCCGCTCAATAAAAAATAAGAAATGAAAAACACCAAAACACAACATGATGAAGACGGGTTTGTAAAACTGAACCACAGAAACAAAGAAAACAAGATACAAAGAAAATCCCCAACAAAAAGCAACCTAGAATCCAAGACTAGACCAAAAGGACAGGATAGGGCTAACCAAGGGGAAGAAGGAGGAAAGGAAAAGACAAAATCCAGAGTAGCTAGGGAATAAGCAACTCAGGAGAACACCAATATTTCAAGAAATAAGAGAGAACAGGGAGGTAATGCAAGTCCTATGGAAGGAGGAATCAAAGACACAAACACCCCAATGCAGGAGGAATATGGAGATTCATATATGACACCAAGCGAGGTAGGCACAGAATATACCGATCTTAGAGACATTGTGGAAAGGGAAGAAATAGATCTCCTGAACATATTGGAGCAATGGAAAAAGAAAGGAGTAGACAATGTGCTAGCGAAGCAACTAGATCGTATCCAATAACTTTTCCTTCTAAGGGAGGAAGAAAAATCCAGGGGATCAAGCGTATGCATGGTGAGATAGGACACCTAGGAATCAAAGCAGGGGAGGGAAACCCACAATATTCACCCAAGCAAATGAGGAAGAAGAAAGGAAGGAAATCAAACAACGTATCCCTACAAGAACTAGGAGCCCTGCTGATAAATTCAGGTGAGATCAAAAAGATATTTCCCAACCCCCTAGGAGCCCTGCTGATAAATTCAGGTAAGATCAAAAAGATATTTCCCAACCCCCCCCACATGTTTAAATGAATATTATAACATGGAATATAAGAGGCCTAAACAACCCACAAAATCAAAGAATAATTAAAAATAGATTGAGGAAGGAACAACCTTACCTCTGTTTCATTCAGGAGACAAAATGCACGGTAGACAGAATGGAAACAATCAATAAAAAACAATGGAGAAAGTACAATATGTTGGCTATTTAAGGCTAATATATGGTAGGCAATATACTCACCTTATGGAACCCACAATCACTAAACCTACTAGTAGTTGAAGTCACGAGACACACACGCTTAGTTAACATGCAAATTATAGGTAATACCAAGGTGATTCTATGCACCAATGTGTATGGTCCCTAGAGTTTGGAAGAAAAAAGGAGAATGCTCATAGACCTAAAAAATCTAAAGGCTAGATCCTGCAACCTCCACTGGATCTTGGTAGGGGACTTTAACATAATCACAACACTTGAAGAGAAAAAAGGGGGCACCGAGAGACTGGATAGAGATGTGGAGAAATTCTCATCTTTCATTGATACAATGGAGATGGTAGACATAAGAACCAACAATGGCCAGTTCACCTGGAATAAAAAATGAAGTAATCACTACCAAGTAGCTACAAGGCTAGATAGATTCCTGGTGTCAGAATCCATCATTTTGCAGGGACTAATTGTGGATTTCAACATCCTTCCATGGGGAGGCTCAGAAGATTGACCAGTCTAATTGGAATAAAACTTCCAAACCACTCTGAAGAACAGACCTTTTAGATTTAAGAAAATTTTGATTGAACATCCCACCTTCAGGAGCACATAAACCAATGGTGGCAGGAAGAATTACCAAACCAAGGGACAAGGATTTTTAAACTTTATAAGAGAATCAAGTACATCAAACACAAAATCAAGAATTGGAACAAGGAAATATTCGAGAACATAAACCAATAAAAATAAAATATCAAGGATAGAATGAGGATACTCCAGGAACTCTGCATAGACGAGGGGTACACAGAGGATCAGAAAAGAGAAGAGATCCAAATGACCCAGAAATGGGAAGCTAGATGCGAGTAGGAAGAAACTCTATGGTGCCAAAAGTCCATAATCATGTGGCTAAAGGAAGGGGAGCGGAATACCAAGTTTTTTCATAGAACCCTCATTGCAAGTAGAACCCACAACAAAATCCTGAAAAATTAGGGATTAGGATGGGATCGAAAGAGAATCCCACAAGGAAATTTAAAATACACTGGTCAATCACTTCTAGGGGATAGCCCAAAAACCAAACCAAGAAAAAACTGAGGCCATACAAAAGATAAATCAACACATCCCTAGGTTGGTCACAGAGGAACAAAATATCAATCTAAACAAACCCATAACAAAGGAGGAAATCAACCAAGTGGTCCAGGAGATGCCTAATGAAAAGTCCCCAGGCCCAGATGGCTTCACAGTGGAATTTTTCAAAGCTTGATGGGAAGTGGTTAAACATTACATTTATGGGGTGGTGGAAGACTCTATACATTTGACCTTCATCTTGAAAGCGTTAAATGCCACAATGATCACTCTAATCCCAAAAGAAAATGAAGCAAGGACTCCAGATCACTATAGGTCGATAGATTTATGCAATGTAGTTTACAAAATAATCTCCAAAGTCATATCCAATAGACTGAAACCGCTCCTACCCACTTTGATTTCACAGGAGCAGGTGGGTTTTAGAAAGAAAAATACTGGACAACATTATCCATGCCCATGAGCTTATACACATGGTAAAAATCCAAAGGAGAGGGGGGATGATAATCCAACTTGACCTGGCAAAGGCTTATGACAAGATTAGCTGGCACTATATGGCCAGAACGCTGGAAGCTTTTGGGTTTGAACAACACTAGATCAACTGGATTGTCAATCTAGTCTCAATGACAAGCTACTCGCTCCTAATTAATGGAGCCCCAACAAAACCCTTCTAGCCTTCGAAAGGCATCAGACAAGGAGACCCGCTGCCCCCCTTCCTGTTCATTCTGATGATGGAAGGGCTCAACAGAAGCATAAAAAGCACAAATGCATCAGGGGAACTAAAAGGAATCAAACCTTTCGAAGATTGTCCAACCTCCACACACCAACAATTCGTTGATGTCACCCTACTCCATGGCACACCCATGGTCAAGGAAGAGAAAACCTATTAAAGAATCTTAGAAGACTTTGGGGAAGCCTCAAGGGTAGAGATCAACCACTCCAAATCCATGATCTATTTCTTCAACACTAATCCTGCAATTCAAAGAAACCTAGCCAACATTCTAGGGTTTGAACGCAAAACGCTCCCAACGAAATACCTGGGAATTCCCTTGACGGACAGAGCTTTCAAAATGGAAACATGAGAAGGAGTGATCAACAAACTGTAGGAGAGGGTAAAAAATTGGACTTACAAAGCTCTCAACTTGGCAGGTAGGCTTATCCTCACCAAAGCGGTTCTACAAGTAATTCCGGCGTATATGATGTCAGTGTTCCCTGCGCCCAAAGGAATACTACAAAAGATAAGAGCCATTCAAAGAGATTTCCTATGGAAAGGTGTTGAAAATAAAAATAAATGGGCCTTGGTAGCATGGGAGAAGTTTTTTATACCAAAAGGAAAAGGTGGCCTGGGGTTACAGGACCCATAGGTAACCAACGAAGCCTATGGGGCAAAACTTTGGAGGAGATGGGTCAAGGACAAAACAGTACCATGGGAAAACCTCTGGAAGGCCAAGTATGCCCCGAACATCAATGATCAATACCAAATTTGACTCATGGGCATAAGAGAAGGATCAACCATCTGGAATCTCTCTGGGCACAACAAGAAATGGATTCAAAAACACAACTTTTGGGAAGTCGGAAATGGTCAAACTACCAGATTCTGGGAGGATGCGTGGCAACATGAACCCAGAATGGAAAATCCGGATAGGGAGGAGCTCCAATAGGAAATGACAGCACAAGGAAAAGCAAAAATCCATCACTACTGGAAGCCAAGAAATCATAGTGACAGATGGAGGACCTGGGACAAACTCAATCCACAAAATAGAGACCGTAGCACAACTCTAGCGAAAGAGGTGGAAGAGGAATTGGGGAAAAGAAAAATTGCAGTCTCAGAGGACGAGGACCAATTAAGGTGGGGCAGGGAAAACGGTGGGGAATTCAACTTAAAAGAAGCACAGTATTACATCGTGGACCAGGATTAAGAGGACCCGACACAACAACGGGGAAAGATCTGGAGCAACCCCTAATGGACAAAAATCAAAATGTTTGAAATGGTTAGTTCTCCACAAATAAATTCTAACTTGGGAAAACCTCAGGAAAAGGGGTTATATAGGCCCTTCTCATTGCCAACACTATACATCTAATGAGGAAACAATCAATCACCTCCTCAATGAGTGTAGTTACACAACAAAGCTATGGGACTAGGCGACAAGAATATATCACCAGTCCAATAGAATCTGGGGAAACATCAGCGCAACCATCAACAATTGGAATGAGAGTTACAATGAAAATGAAATGGTGAACCTTTGTTGGAATCCAACGCCGAGGATGATCATATGGGTAATATGGAAGGAGAGGAATTGACACATCTTTAGGAATGAAATCCTACCGGAAGGAAAGCTCAAGGATTCAATTATCTCACAAATACGAGAAATGGTGCAGAGCCACAACTGCAAGAAGGAAACAACACAACTCATAGATCAGGACTCCCACATCCTGAAATTTTTTCACCTAAAATATGGGTGCAACAACACAACGGTAGAGCGGGAAACAAAACTCCAACTAGGAGACCGTAACTAGACCCCCCCTCTGTTAAGTTTCCTCAGATTGAATTTTGACAGGGTGACAAAAGGAAACCCAGGAGTGGCAAGGATGGGAGGGGTGATCAGAGACAGTGGTGGCAACATCATCCAGCTGTATGTAGGGAGCATGGGAAACTCAACCAACAACACAGCGAAATTTGGAGCCCTGGAGCTTGGCCTTGAAATCCTAAGGCGTGAAAGGATGACAAACACTATCGTGGAAGGCGACTCCACCCTGGTCATCAAAATGATGAAGAGAATCTAGAATGTTACTAGAATGGGAAAAGGTTAGAGACACTAGCACCTGGCACTCTCCCTACAGAAAATCCAAGAGCATCTAAAAACTCTGAACACAGTGGAGTTGCACTGGGTCCGCAGGTCAATGAATGAGCTGGTGGACATACTAGCCAATGAGGGGGTTGGCAAGGAAGGTTCATAACTAGATACTAACTGGACCAGCTTACCGAATGGACAAATCAAAACAGACTGCATCCACCTAGCAACAAAAGACCGTGAAGGCAGGTTAACCAAGGAAGGTCACATCGAGAAGGGTAGTGCAAGGAATGGCGGCAGGGACGCAGGACCTAGGAAGGATATGATTTTCAAACACTTGGTCACCAATGACCATGCATGATTAGCATAAACAGTTGATAGGGGTATGAAAAAAAGACCCTTGCGACAGAAAGAATTTCGAGGAAAGCACATGGAAAAGTTCAAACGTCAAACCACATGCAAAAAGTGACGTAAGGCATGAAGGAGTGATATGGTTCAAAATCGATATTCTAGGTCAAAGTACAGGTACGAAGCACAACACAATAGGATCTCAAGCGAGCAGGGGCAGGGACCCATACAGGGATAAAAGGAGAGTCATCATGATCATATGAGCTGCCATAGGGAAAAAGGATGGGAGGGATCACGACTACGGACAAGTCATGATAGGAAGGACAAGATCTCAACAGGAGAAAATCAATAAGAGGAAAGATAGCAGGAATAACCACAAAAAGAAGGAGCGTAGCTGCAGGGGCTATCACAGATACAAGGGCAGGGAAAGGAATAATCCCTATGAAGTGAGGTACATGCTGAGTAACTGCCAAAGGAGATGTGATAGACCAAGCAAGATGGTGAGAATGAAGCGAATGCACAGGAAGAGGAATCCCCTTGGAAAGGAAGTTTCGAATAGTCCACGACAGGTGTCAAGAATGGAGAATGCAACAAAATATGTGGAGGGCACCTTCAAAACTCTGGTTGCACCAAAAGGAAAAGCGACCATCACCCGCTGGGAAAAGGAAATCAAATAAAAACACAAAGGCAAAGCTTCGGATGCACTGATATAGGAAGCAGGCTGGCTAACTAATCTGGGGGCCACGCAGCCCAGGGAAACCCTCTACCATAAAACATTGGAGATGGAGTGGCTAACTAAGCTGATGATTGGAAAAGTGAGTTCGGAAATGGAAAAAGCTAGACAAGAGGATAACATGGATCACAAGAAAATGCTGGATGAAATCCTTAGTTGCCTAAGCAGTCTGGAAACTATTACCAAACTATTAGTTGAGGTCAAGAAGGATCAGAAATCCAAGATGGAGTGGTTGGCTGATTAGTTGAGGTCAAGAAGGATCAGAAATCCAAGATGGAGTGGTTGGCTGCTCAATTTCACCTCTATCTGCGCTATGTTCATCACATGGACATCACACCAGCCAATGGACATGGTGCGCCAACCCACATCAGGAAGACATGCATGATCTCCCAGAAGGAGGATAACAAGATCTAGAAAGATGACGGGAAGAAACAAATCATTGTCCTGGACGAGTAAATGGTTAGTCGAATGGTAAGTTCGACCACTAGCCTCTCGGGCCTAGTGCGTTGTCTCCAAGTATATTTTTTATGTCTATGTTGCTTTTCCTTTTCAAACTAGGTATGGGGGGACTGACCTGGTTTCCCCTAGTGGCATACTAATCCCACCCCTCGTATATATCAATAAGCAGAACTTGGGAACCCCTGGTTTCACTTCCTACTAGGGAGGCCAGGAGGCCCCCCTTTTTTGTATCATAATCTATTTTGCAGTAATACAACTTCTTACACTCACTTACAATTTTTTTTTTTTATTATGGATTATAACAATCTTTATGTTTTTGTTGTTACATTGCCATATTTTATATTAAAATTTCATTACATATTAACATTTTCCTTTATTTATATAACGTTATATATATATTTTGATATTCATATCAATATCATACTGCATGGAACATCTTTAATTAATTTATTTATTTAATAAGAATGGTTAAGATTTCTTGGCGTGTATGTTTTCATAGTTTGTCATAACTGTTGAATAACAAGACCATTCAACAACTAACTCAAGAGTTCATGATCCACCACCAAAATAGCACTCCCTATCATCCTCAAGCTAATGCTACAATTGAAGCTTTCAATAAACTTTTAGAACATGCCTTAAACAAAGTTTGTAATGTGCAACGTGATGAATGGGACTAGATGATCCCTATAGTCTTATGGGCCTATCGAAAAACTTACAAGAGGCCGAAGAAACATACTCCATCATGATTAGTCTACAACAAAAAGGCAGTCATGCCATTAGAGTTTGTGGTTCTCAGCTTAAGGATTGCTCTCGCTACCCACATGGTAGATACTTAGTCACTTTAGCATAACTTGGACGAGATCATGGAGGTCTAGGAGGATCACCTAGTAGTGATATTCAACCAAGTGATCGAAAAGCAGAGACAAAAAGCATGAGATGATCGCAACATCCACCAGAAACTACTTGTTGGCGAATATTTAACAGACAGTTAACAGACAACGAATGCTTGTCATTGATGGCAACAGTGAAGATGACATGAGAACAACAAGTTTGTAATTGATAGGCAAACAGAAGATAAGTTCAGAGAGGTGAATGATCGAAAGAAGTGAAAGATCGAAGACAACGAATGATCGAATGCAATGAATGAGCGAAAGTTTGAGAAGAAGAATCTCTGATCATTGAAGAG
>CBVK0100005075.1:0-15645 GCA_900067695.1 Picea abies | reverse complement strand
ACCGAGATCTACACTCTTTCCCTACACGACGCTCTTCCGATCTCACACTGTCTTACCTTCTAATGTAACAGGAAACGAAAGAAGAACACCATAAGTCTTAAAACCAGAGCCACTGAAGGCTTTTAGAGTATTTTGTGATTCATTCAAGGGAGGAGAGCCAATGGCTTTCCAACAAGCAAAATACATTACACACGTAGAGGCACCCTCATCGATAACAGTTCGACAAATGTTCTTGTCAGAGACAACAACTTGTATCTGGAATGCAAGCTGAGGGGGTAACCTTGGAATATGATCATCCAAGTCAAATACTATTAAATTCATATCGGTTGGGTCAATTCCACCTATAGCTTTCAACAATGCCTTCCGTTATGCAAGACAAGACTGAAGGACTTCAAGGGATGACATCGCTGAAGATGTCTGGGCCAGATCTTCAACAATGTTGTAGTTCTAGGCCGCCTGAGCATGAGGATTGAAAGCCGACTTGCGAACAACAACCTTAGGGGGGGGGTCATAGAATTGTATCAAGGCTCGGTTGTTCGAGATGAAGAGGATTGTTTGTAGGTGGAGGCGGTGGAGAAGGCTGTACCAAAGGAGGAGGTAAATCATCAACCTTCTCCTTAGACGGAGAATAATCTTTGGCTCTAGTTGTGAGTGCAATGTTGTTTGGCTTAGAATCACCAGTACACATCAAAACATATGATGTCGTAGAAGTAGATGGTTGGTCATGGATGACTAACTGAGCCTATTGTTGAGACGGGAAGGGTTGGGACAAAACTGTTGGTGTCGATGGTTTGGGTGTTCCTTGAAGGAACTTAGTGACCTCAGCACGTCATGGACAATCCTTCGTATAGTGATCATCACCACAGATAAGGAAAGGGTATCGTGGTTTGCGCTTATCCCGCTCTTCAACAGGAGGAGTTTTAGTTTGTTCTGTTTGATTATTATTTTTTCTCTCCGTATTCTTGCCTCTCCCCTTTTTAGATTTATTTTTACCGGTCGAGGTAGATTGAATGGCATTTACCTCAGAAGTTTTACCGTTGGGAGTGGTAGGAGACGGATCATTTTGAACATTAGAAGAAGTATATTTAGGGGTTGTACTTGAAATAGAATGTGAGTGGGCGTGGGTAGCACCAATCACACCGTCAGCTACATGCGAGGCAACGGGAGTAGTTGAAGTGCTGGAAGTAACAGGACGATGTAATTCAGGTAGAAAATCGTAAAGTGTTCCCATTTGTGAATAAACAAGATCAAGATATTGAGCACGACTTATAGCCTACTCTTCTGTGACAACACCACCCATGGCAATGTCCTTACCAATTTCGTTCACAGAGGATTTCATAAACCATTCTGCTAGTAATTGATTAGGGAGTTCAAGTTTAATGAGACGTTGTCTCCTTTGCCACTCATGGATATGATCCGATATATGAGTGCCTTTAGTCTTTTTGAAGGAGGTCAAAATCTCAGTCCCAGTATCATAATGGATTGGTAACTAGTAATGTGTAAGAAAATCCATAGCTAGGGTGTTGAAATCAGAGAAGAAACCTCGTGGCAATTCAATATACCACTTCACAGCAGAACCAATAAGGGTTTGTTGAAAAAGATGTAAATGAATAGAGTCATCCATCAACGATTTGGATGAACACCATAAGTGAAAATTCATAACGTGATTGTTCGGGTCCTCTCCCACTTTGTCGTCAAATTTAGGAATGTCCGATGGAAGCTTGGATGGAATAGCAGGCCATTGGGGAGAGTGACGAATAGGATCATTTAGAATCCTAGACAAATATGGAAAATCCAAAGTAGCAAGAAAAGGTAACTGTCGATTCACCTGCAGGTACTGGTGACTTTGGGGTGGAAGCCCCGTCGGCAAACCAGTAGGACTGTACGCAGTCTGCCCATAGTGGGAAGATCCCGGCTGATTCGGTGGTGGTTGGAGAGGATAGTAGTTCCAAGGATTGTAACCTTGAGTTTGAGTAGGGACCTGAGTTTGAGCATTCTGAACCTGACCCCAAATAGGATTAGGTATACCTGGATATGGTTGTCCTATAGTAGGGGCAGGCTGTTGCCCCCGAGTCATTTGAGGAAGATTTTGTAGCATCTGAGTCCAATACTGGGCCAAAGTAGGAGGTATATTTTGTCCAAAAGGTGGGGTTGGTCCCCCTATCATAGGTGGAGTCCCAACCGGAAGTTGTGTGCAAATCGTAGGTTGCGTAGTAATTGGATTGTGTCTGGTAAGAGGTAATTGAATTGTACCACCTTGTCCACCCACAGGAATCTACAAGTTTGGTGCAACGGACAGGATAGTGCCACTAGGATTAGGATTTCCAGAAGGAAATTGAGGGAGTGTCGGAATAAAACCGGGAATAGGGTGCTCATGAAAAGAAGGACCACCAGGAGTAACAGAAGGGGTTTGCGGAGGTGTTGGATTAGAAGCATTCAATAAAGCATTCAACGTATGGTAGCCGAGTGGTAGTGTCGGAGTAACATTGGGTGTTCGTTGGGTATTTATAGGAGGAAGTCCAGCTATAGTGAACCCAGTTGGGACACTCGTAGTGTTCGCGAGATGGGCCATCTCAGCAAGGAGAGTAAAGTGATAAGTGGTATTCACCGGTATAGTCTCTATCTCAAAAAACACCAGAGGGTTGATTTCAGAGACCACAGGTGAACCAGGACTAAAAGGAGTCCTACGGAAATCACCTGCAGACCAAAAAGGATCTTGGTCTTTGACACTGGGAAAAGGCCCAATGGGTGATCCAGAAGAAGTAACAACTAATTCCCTGAAAGAATTTAATCACACAAAAGGTCATTCACCACGGTGAATTCGAAAGTCTTCTCTAGTATTGGTAATTCGAAAAGGTTCTAGAGATTCAGTTGATTCCACTTGTGGTGTGGTGACAACTGTTACTTCACCTTGCCGAGGAGAGCCCTCAGGTGTAGCTGTAAGAAAGGGTTGTGAACCGTCCAGATGCTCTGGAGATAAACCCTGCATTCTACGTGAATGACGTGGGGGAGCTATTGTAAACAAGTGACAAGCTCTGCGAAGAAATTCCTATGGTCAACTTCAAGAAACAAACAACACACGCTTGTAAACAAAATCTAGGAAGCAATCACCAAGAAAACAAGACCTTCTAATTTCGAAGCCACTAGTTGGTGATGAAATCCAACATCGCAACAACGAGATGAGAAGGGACGGGGCTAGGGTAGAAAAGTTACGATGACGACCTACTTAACGGACTTACACCTTGGTGTAAGCCCCCACACATAATTGTGGGTATACCCTCCAAGGAGCCCGAGTGATTTTGATCAACGTCAATTCCAGGTACCATGAAGACTTTCCCCTCCACAGTCACCTTAGGTAAGAACCTAGAGAGATAGGCCACTAAGGTCACCACAAACAACAGTAAAGCCCGGGGAAACAGTCGATAGTCCGATCCACATGCAAGGGCAGGGTATCTAGCCCGAAATCAACTCAAAAGGATTCCACTCATCATTGTGGGTATACCTCCGAGTGACCCCCATAATACGTGAAATCTCTACACTGATGTCAACAAAGTAGGGTGAGTAACTCTGTCAACATCAATGCGACCTAGTGCTTGACCCTTGTGTTATAAGGGCTTCCTAGGACAATATGTTGCAAATGGAATTTAACACTCCCTAACTCAAGATGCTCTAGAGATAAACCATGCATTCTATGTGAACGACGTGGGGGAGCTATTGTAAACGAGTGACAAGCTCTGCGAAGAAATTCCTATGGTCAACTTCAAGAAACAAACAACACATGCTTGTAAACAAAATATAGGAAGCAATCACCAAGAAAACAAGACCTTCTAATTTCGAAGCCACTAGTTGGTGATGAAATCCAACGTTGCAACAACGAGACGAGAAGGGGCGAGGCTAGGGTGAAAAATTTACACTGACGACCTACTTAACGGACTTACACCCTGGTGCAAGCTCCCACACATAATTGTGGGTATACCCTCCAAGGAGCCCGAGTGATTTTGATCAATGTCAATTCCAGGTACCGTGAAGACTTTCCCCTCCACAGTCACCTTGGGTAAGAACCTAGAGAGATAGGCCACTAAGGTCACCACAAACAACAGTAAATCCTAGGGAAATAGTCGACAGTCCGATCCACATGCAAGGGCATGGTATCTAGCCCAAAATCAACTCAAAAGGCTTCCACTCATCATTGTGGGTATACCTCCGAGTGACCCCCGTAATATGTGAAATCTCTACACTGATGTCAACAAAGTAGGGTGAGTAACTCTGCCAACATCAATGCGACCTAGTGCTTGACCCTTGTGTTAGAAGGGATTCCCAGGATAATATGTTACAAATGGAATTTAACACTCCCTAACTCAAGATGCTATTGTGTGTTTTGAGCTTTTGGAGAGTGTATCTCTCTTCCTACTCCAAAGCACTAGCCTAACTAAATGTTGGTGTAAAAGAGCCCTAGAAAAGAGTTACTAGATAAATGTTATGATTAGGCAATGTTTTTAAGAGCTGTTGTTTACTCAAAGGTAATGGAAATGAAACTTATGTTGTATGACTCTAACCCAATAATGCAAGGATGAGAATGAAATGTATCACTTTTCGTTCAATGAATCCTATGTATGGGAGAGAGGAAAATTTTTCTAGATCAACCTTGAACTACAATGCAAAATTCCCTTTCAAATGTCAATGTAAACAATCACTTATTAAATGACTATTCTCTATGTTTCTCTTTCTCAAATGCTTCAACAATCTCTAAAATTTGATTTTTCAATGTTTTCTAAAGACAAAAACATTTTTTTGAAAGAAAAGCTTTGTGTTCACTTTTCAAAAAGGACCCTCACTATGCTAGTGAGAGCATATAAAATCAAATCAATGAACAAGCAAATAACCCAATCTACTCTTTCAATGAAAGCAAAAATAAAGAGCAAACTAAGTAGTATTCTCAATTGCACAAGAAAATGATCTTTCAAACCAAGAAACAAATGCGAAAACAAAGAAAGTTAACTTTCAACCAATCACTGATCTTAAATAATCAAACACACTCAGAGTCTGAAGTCAGAGAGAATGGTGTTTCCAAGAAAAGCCAAGAAACGAAATTCAAGCCAAAAAATGACAAGAAAAGCCTTGAAACCCTAAGACTATTCACGCATGCAAACTAAAGAAAGAAAAATATCAATCAATGGTCCAATAAACCCATAAGAGGTATTCCAACTAATCTGGGCAGTTAGAAAGACCAAAACTCAAATTCAAAATTTTGAAAAAGAATGTTCGTAGGAAAGCAATATTACACAGTGTGAGAATCATTGATTCTCGCAGGTGACCTTTGAGCAAGGTGCGAGAACCTCGCACTGAAACCTATGAGCAGGGTGCGAACCTTACCATTTCTCATAGGCTGCAATGAAGTGCAGTGTGAGAATTCCTGAACATATCCAAAAATTTGAAAAATGAAGTAAAATTCAAAAAAGCATCTGGACTCAGAAGGTCTATCAGGATATCCTGAAGACTCAGAGATGATAGGATAGGAGAAAAATGAAACCAGAGCAAATGGCCATAGAAAAAAACAAAAAGACACAAAGAAAATGGGATTGTTCCCCAGTGGATTCGCCAATTTTGTTATTGGATAAATTCGTAAGTGTGGACACAAACCGATCTCCCTAGATCCACCTGGATCTAGAACAAAGCAAGACAGAATAATACTCTTTCCCTAGATTTTTACTATTGAATGAATTAGGAGGTAAGAACAAAGAAAATACCTTATGATCGTTTCCTTTGGTCTTTGTTGCTCCCGCTTTTCATTTCTCTCGTACAGTCAAGACCAAAACAATACAAACCAACCGAAGTGAAGAAAGCATAATTTATTCAATAGTTAATCTATGTATATGATCAAGCAGTTATACAATAAAGTGGAATTATCTTTATGGGAAAGGGACATATTACTGTATCATATTAATGGAAAGTAAAGATTACAACCTAAGCCTTGATGTTGCAAAATTCCTTTCGATGGCCCTTAGCTCTGACACACACACTTCCTCACTTTCATGAAGAAGATCAACCACCTTTGATAAATTTGCTGGAGTTCCCTAGCTATTGTAGGTTCAGTTCTTCACACAATCTTTCACAAATTCTCCAATGTCTCACTTAACCTTGTTTGCTTCTAACCTTTTCCATGAGAACTCTCTCAATATATAGGAGAGAATGAATTAGTTACTTGGATAAGAATGATCCCAAAATATCTGGGAATCCATTACTAAGATAACCATTCGAATGCCATCTCATCCTTCTAGAAGATTCCCTTCTAGATGCTTCGAGAATTCATCTTTTTCCCTTCTTTAGAAAGAGTTCGCACCCTAGAAATACAACACAGTGCGAACTTCTCGCACCTTGTCTTAAAGCAGCCTATGAGAATCATGCATTCTCACAGGCAAATATACTAGCCACCTGCGAACAGTCCTCAAAAATGTGATTTTTGGAAAGAGATGAAGGTAAATTTTCTCAGGAAAAAGTTCTAATGAAGAGCCTGAATACACCATCATCAATACATCATCATGATGACCAAAATCATGGGTAACAAGGAAAACATACAAGGAAAAGGAAAACTAGAAGTTAGATCAGACTGACAAAGCAAAGGTTGATCACTCGACCAAAGTGGGCATGCCATATCTCCCTAACTGGGAAGAGAAGGAGAAAGTGCCTCAATAAGGACAAGGAGATAAGAACCACCATGGAAGTGGATAGAATGGGAGCCCCCCCCAAAATTATACAAACATGGAAGAGAAGAATAATTTCCTTGAGCATTCGGCCATAACATAGATCCAATACAATTGGGGTTGATTGAGCTAGTCATTCCTCTGTAGACCTTCCAAGTAGCAACAAAGAAGTATAAAAATCAACAAACATAACATAACCAACATAAATATTCACAGGCATAATATATAATAGAGAATTCTAGTGTGTAAGAAAAGGGTGAAACCACAAATGATCAAGGGTTAATGGAAAATTCGACTACCCTCCCAGAGTAGTCGACCGGAAATCAACCACCTTGAAACATTACTGGGAAATATCTTGAAAAGAACCCTAAGAAATATTTTGTGAAGAGATCTGAGAACAATCCTGAGAAGAACCTTGATAAAAGTCCTGAGAAGGACGTGGAGAAGGATCATCATGGAAATCCAGATAAGAAACCTGAAAAGGCTAATGATCCACAATAACAACCATCAAAGTCTAAGAGAAATATCAAAAATAAAAAGAAGATGACCCACTGCAAAGAAACCACATCCACTGTTACAAAATTTACAGTTTTCAGGTCCGTCGGAACATCTGAACCTGCAACATAAATGATATTTTACCCATCTATGGCATCTGAGAATGACACTGTATTCATACTCTAATTGGAGTATGATAAGTTGGAACTCTGAAAAAGTTTAGATGGGGTGATTGATCAACCTGCCTGATCAGAATCTGGACCAGGGGTCAAAATTTTGCTCAAAAATCAAAGTTCTCATAATTGCCTCAAAACGAATGAGTGTGTAGGCCTCATCATCATGAACCCAACGCAACTCATTCAGGTTCAATCAGACATCATATGAGTGAGATATCGTGTTCTGTTCAAATCGTCAAACAGACAAAAAAAAAGTGTTGATTGTACAGTCTATACGGAGGCTGATGTGATAGGGATGTACAGCTAACGTGGCACGTTCGTACACTAAGGTGGAAAGTGGTGATGTGTCAATGTTGAGTTGGCAGTCTAGTCGAATCATTTCTTGACATGTGCCATCTCTTTGGCAAGTGGGATGGTGCCACATGGCCCAGACATGGGCTACCATGTGGCACCGTTTTTGGTTTGGTCATCCAAAATTATATAGAGTTCATGGGGATCGAACCTCAGACCTCCACCACAATGCATAGCCTTTGCAAATTTCGCAAAGGCTAGGGGCTTAAAATATATATATGGTTTAAAATATATTAAAGTTTGAATGTATTAAAGTTTGGGCGAGGATAGAGATGGGGCTAAACCCCATCCCCCTGTCACATATTGTTACCATACAACCATTGTGTGTGCATGCGTGTTTCAAAATTTTCAAAAGTCTGTGCATCTGGTCCCATGGCGCCTACCCATATGACTTGATTTTAAACCTTAGCACTTTTTGTATATGCGCGCGGTCACATGGACCCATATGTCCATGGTTTTGGTGGTTAGGGGCTAGGCGTGCCCTAACCATCCTACAGTTCAAACCATTATGCGGTTGCACCCGGTGCTAGGTTTTAGCATGATATTGAGAGCATGAGCTAGGTTGGACACACAGAGGTGCATTTTGGCGAACCAGAGAGAGCAAGCTTGAAGGAGGAAAATAGCAGGAGGCCTATATTCTTCATTTTTTGGCCAAATGAGGTGCCAAAAAAGCTCAGCTAGGGGTTTTTGGATGTTCTGAATCCATTGGCACTATTTTCAAATCCATTTGAAGACTTCTTTTGCATTTTTTTCACCATTGAAGTTTCAGGAAGCTCCAAGGAGCTTGAAGCCCTCATTGATTGAGGTCATGCTCAGATGTGCCCAAGTCTTTTTTCTGTGACTGAATAGTCATTTTAGGCTAATTGTTATGATTTCAGAGGCATTTGAGGACTTTTACAAGTGTTTTTGCCACAAGGAATCTCAGAGAAGCTCAAGGCCACATGTAGAAGAGGTCATGCTCAGATGAGCCATGGTCCTTTTTCAGAGTTCTATTAGTCAGTTTTGGGGTTTTTATGTATTCTGAACCCAATGGTACAGTCAGTATTTCCATTGGAGTTGAGAAACAGTTTGTAAAAGAATCTTTGACAAACTAATCCCAAAGAGCTAGGTCCATTGATGGAGGCTCAAGGGGATGTAGACCAGTTGGGGGTGAAGTCCTTTATCATCTTGTTATTGTTGTGAGTTTGATGGTTCATTTGTTGAAAGTTATGTTTGTTGTGTATTTATTTAAAACACATATTTAGTCTTACGAATATCTCACACATAAATATTTAAAAGAAGCATGAACTTGACACATAATTTATCTTTCATATTTTAACACATTGAGCAAGGTCCTGAAAAGTTTTATTTTAATGAAATAGAGGTTGCTTGCATAGCATAACAAGTCATCCCCCTATTTTCAAATCAGGTAGTATCAGAGCTTAGTTTGTTTTGCTCATGTGATTTTCATTCATAGCTAGAGTTTTAGCTATTGGTATTTGTGCAAGTTTTGTGTTGAATTTTGATATCTAGCAAGGATGGACGAAGCTTCAAACATTGATAGTTCTCATCCATCTTCATTGTCCAAGTTCTTTGACAAAGAGATGTTGAAAGAGTTTGTAACCATGAGAGATATGGTACAAGAGTTGTGGGAAGATAGAGAAGAGAGCATTTCCCTTCAAGAGCAGTTGATGGCCATGAAGGAGGAGAAAGACCAGCTTCTTGAAAAGTTGCATGAGAAGGAGACTCAACTCCATGATGCAAAGGAAACCCTTACCAAGTACATGCATGAACATGAGGTATGTAATGTTAGTTTTTCTTCAAATTCCTCTGAAGATGAATGCTTTGGAGTTTTTGAAAATCACACAAGAGGAATAGGGTCCAAGTTATTGTTAAAAATGGGCTATGAAGGTAGAGGGTTAGGCAAGCATGCACAAGGAATTGTTGAGCCTATTGTTGTTGAAGAGAGGCCCAATTATTGTGGTCTTGGATATGAACAAAGAGATGAAGAAAATTACAAAGTTAAGGAGACAAGGGAAAAAGTTCCAAGAACAAATTTTGTTTCAAGTTCAATCCCTCAAGCATGCAAATCTTGTGTTCAAGATGAATGCAAATATGTGAAACAAGAGAGTTATGAAAGCCATGCGGACAAGAACATTGTTGTTGGTATTCAAAGGAGAGCTTGTAACTCTTCAAATTCACCTCGAGGCGATAAAGGTGAATGTTCAAGGTATAATTCTGCCTATCATTCAGTTGCTTTTGATGATGTTAAACATGATAAATTTGCATGTAAAAATGGAAGAAAAGGTCCATGTACATATTGTGGTTTATATAACCATCATGTTTCAAAATGTTGGAAAAGATTGACCACTTTCAAGAAACTTTACAAGCAAAGACAACTTGAAAAGAGGATGCAAAAGATTTGCACTCATTGTCAGAAGAGGGGTCATCTCATTGACCAATGTTGGACATTGCATCTGACCACTCATCCATGACACAAGAAGAATATGGATAAAGAGATTGTCAAGAATGGAAGAGGAGTTTCCATCATCGATGTGTGTCAAGATGATTCACAAGAAGACGATTTTCAGCAAAAGAATTCACCATTGAGTTGGCTTGGTAAGAAATGGTTGGACTTCTTGAGAAAGTAAGGCTTGCATTTTCTATTGTAGATGCATATTTCAGCCTTATGTATGAATTTATGTTGAGATTATGACAAGTGCAGTGATTTATCACAACTTGTATGATGCAAGTTGCATGTGAATGCAAATCATTTGAAGGCATTCTTGTTTGTTGCACAACCTCGCCAGGAGGATGTAAAAGAGGGGTATGATGTTCACTTGTTACATCCATATATTTTTTTCATATTCATCTCTTATGTACCCACATGTTTCAGGTTTAAGTACTTATGTTTGTACTTGAAAGAGAGTTGAAGAGTCATGCACATGCTTGTGTTATTGTGTGTTTGTAAATAGTGAACTTGGTGATAGTTCATCATGAATGACTCATGATTGTAACAGGATTGTGTATCATGAATGTCGACTTGTCATTTTGGTAAGGTCAATATGTTTCAAATGAGTCTCGACTTGTGTTTTTCAACTTATGTTTAGTCGATGGTGTTTGTTGGCTTGTAAGTCAATTTTAAGTACACCAAGATGCAGGAAAACACCATGTGATTTGATGAAGTAGAAGATGTGACCGTTTTCTTGAAGAGACAAAAAAAAAAACCTTTGTTGGCATCATTTTCAGTCTTGTATAAATTTGTTTTCAAGATTGATGGTTTTCTTGGTTTGTGACAAGATGTTGCGGGAAAGTTTTTTATTTTGCAACCATTGTAGAGCGAATTGTTTTGATGCCAAAGAGTTCACAAGATGAACTTGATTCTCAGTGGGAAGGGTGGAAGTCTTCCAAGCACAAAGAGAACAATGGGTCAGCAGAGAACAGTGGTTGAGGGACATAGCCAGTTGCAGTGCAAGGCATGTCAAGGTATCCAAGTGATTGTCAAAAATACTTTTCAAGTAGAATTAGTTGATAGAACTTGGAAGCATAAGAGTATTGAATCTTAGGCAGATAATCATAAGATTTTGTGGGTCCAAAAGCCTTTTAGTGGGAAGGTGTGATCAGAATCTGGACTAGGGGTCAAAATTTTGCTCAAAAATCAAATTTCTCAGAATTGCCTCAAAACGAATGGGTGTGTAGGTTTCGTCGTCATGAAACCAACACAACTCGTTCGGGTTCAAACAGAAATTGGATGAGTGAGATATCAAATTCTGTTCGAATCATCAAACATGTAAAAAAAAGTGTTGACTGTACAGTCCGTACGGATGCTAATGTGGCAGGGCCGTACAACTGACGTGGCACATTCGTACCCTGAGGTGGAAAATGGTGATGTGTCAATGCTGAGTTGGAAGTCTGGGTGAATCATTTCTTGACATGTGGCATGTCTTTGGCAAGTATATGGTGCCACATGACCCGGACATGGGCTTCCATGTGGCACCATTTTTGGTTTGGTCGTTCAAAATTATATAGATTCCGTGGGGATTGAACCCCCGACCTCCACCACAATGCATAGCCTTTGCAAAGTCTGCCCTACCAATGCACCACACTATGTTGCTTATTATATATATGGTTTAAAATATATTAAAGTTTGAATGTATTAAAGTTTGGGCGCAGACAGGGCTGGGGCTAAGCCCCAGCCCCCGGTCACATATTGTTACCATACGACCACCATGTGTGCATGCACATTTAAAAATTTTCAAAATTCCATGTGTCGGGTCCCATAGGGCCTACCCATATGACTTGATTTTAAACCTTATCACTTTGTGTATATGCGCACGGTCACATGGACCCATATGTCCATGGTTTTGGTGGTTAGAGGCTAGGCATGCCCTAACCATCCTACAGTTCACACCATTATGTGATTGCGCCTGATGATAGGTTTTAGCATGAGATTGAGAACGTGATCTAGGTTGGATGCATAGAGGTGCAGTTTGGTGAACCAGAGACAACAAGCTTGAAGGAGGAAAATGGCAGGAGGCCTATCTTCTTCATTTTTTGGCCAAATGAGGTGCCAAAAAAGCCCAGCTAGGGGTTTTTGGATGTTTTGAATCCATTGGCACTATTTTCAAATCCATTTGAAGACTTCTTTTTCAGGTTTTTCACCATTTAATTTTCAGGAAGCTCTAGGGAGCTTGAAGCCCTCATTGATTGAGGCCATGCTCAGATGAGCCCAAGTCTTTTTTCTATGAATGAATAGTCATTTTTGGCTAATTGTTATTATATGAACACATTGGGATAGATTTCAGAGGCATTTGAGGACTTTTACATGTTTTGTTTCCATAAGGAAGCTCAAGGAAGCTCAAAGCCACATGTAGAAGAGGTCGTGCCCAGATGAGCCATGATCCATTTTCAGAGTTCTATTGGTCATTTTTGGGGTTTTTATGTATTTTTAACCCAATGGTATAGTCATTATTTCCATTGGAGTTGAGAATCATCTTGTAAAATAATCTTTGACAAACTAATCCCAAAGAACCAAGTCCATTGATGGAGGCTTAAGGAGATGTAGCCCAGTTGGGGGTGAACTCCTTTATCATCTTGTTATTGTTGTCAGTTTGATGGCTCATTTTCTAAAAGTTATGTTTTTTGTGTATTTATTTAAAACACATATTTAATATTAGGAAGATCTCACACATAAATATTTAAAAGAAGCATGAACTTGACACATAATTTATCTTGCATATTTTAACACATTGAGCAAGGTCCTGAAAAGTTTTATTTTAATGAAATAGAGGGTGCTTGCATAGCATAACAAGTCAGCCCCCTATTTTCATATCACTACCACATTAAACATTAATGTAAATAATTGGAAAAATTACTTCTCCTCGACCTTCAACAAGCTCAAATATAAAAAATGTGTTCTTGAGGATTTGAAAAAGAAGAAGAAGATGGAACCCAACTCTAGGATGAGTACAATTTTGGCTACACAAATCGACAAGGAAAAGAAGATTGAAGTACAATTTGCTCAGCAAGAGAGAGAATTCTTTAGAGAAGGAAAGAAAGTGCAATTAGAAACAAAAAATGATGTGGAACACCTCGAATAGGTCATTAAAAAGATATAACACGATGAGGAAAATTTCAACCCTAAATCGACAGTAGTATAGAAATCTTCAATCACCAAGATGTTGGTCTACCTCACACATATGAAAACACTTGGAGTTCACACACACTACTCAATTGATGAACGACACAAATTTTCCCAATATATTCACTAAATGGACC
Organism: Picea abies; assembly: GCA_900067695.1. Taxonomy (NCBI): domain Eukaryota; kingdom Viridiplantae; phylum Streptophyta; class Pinopsida; order Pinales; family Pinaceae; genus Picea; species Picea abies. Next base: position 2,165 of record CBVK0100005075.1, on the reverse strand, counting down.
TACATATATATCAAACTACTTTTGAGAACTTGGCACAACATCCAGCACAACAACATCAGTCGAATCTTGTCTCTCCTTATTGACAAGATTCTAATTTTTCATCCCAAGTGTATCCAAATCAATTTTTCCAAACGCTAGTCCCCATTCAACAACAACAAAAATAGAATTTGAAGGAGCACACACAACAAAACTAGACAAAGGTGTCACAATAGTGTACCCAAAAGTGCACCTCCATAAATGGCCAGAGACAATCCCAAAAGAACCTCTCTGCCAACCAAAAAATATGGGAGAGAAAGTAGAATCAACAACACGATATATGTTTATGAATGTCTAAAAGTATTGGAAACACCTCAATTTTGGCACCACATACTTTTCTTTTTTAACTATATATATTTTTTTGCATTGAAATTTATTTTATCTATGTACAAATGTAATTGTAAGATCACTGGGTGTGGGGGAGATTTTGGAAGGGCCATTCAACCCTATCGACTATACTTCCCATCACAGTTGGAACAATCGACCAAAATTTTCAAGGCTAGGTCGAGCCAGCTGGAACCATGCCAAGACAGGTTGACAACATGAATGATAATCATACCGAAAACTACACTAGTTTGATCGACGACATCATTTTCTCCACTAGTAGCCAGCCCATATTCATGCCAAAATTTGTATAAAAGGAACCTGTTGGAGGAAGCACAAGCCAATCTGTAAGTAAAGAGTAATTTCAAATGATTTTCTAAAGGTCAAGTATCATGATATTCAATCCTTAAAAATAAATATTTCATTCGGGAGGGACCACTTTTCCATAGTGGTCTCCGAAGTATGAAGAGCTTCACTTGTTTTCGCAACATAGAGAAGGTCCTCTCTCCATCAACATTGAAATGTCACAATACCAAAAGGATATTACAGACTTCAACCTAAGGTACATTTGCACCAACTAGACATTGATTGACTCCAACACATATTCAAGAGACATGAGTCATAAATGTCGGTTTTATTTTTCAACAAGGGACTAGGGCCTAGAGGAATTACTAAGACATTATTCCATCCAATAGAGATTCATTGACCAATCCATTATGATGGATCGGTACTGAATGAAATTGGTGTCTTTATCTTGTACTTCCTTGTAATTGAATAAAATGTGTCATAAATGTTGGTTTTATTTTTCAACAAAGGACTAGGGACGAGAGGAATTACTAAAACATTATTCCATCTAATAGAGATTCATTGAGCAAGCCATTATGATGGATCAAGAATGAATGAAATTAGTGTCTTCGGCCTGTACTTCTTCATAATTGAATAAAATGTTGTCCTACTTATTTGTAATTGTATAAAAAATGGTATGTAATCATCCAACAACATCAACAGTAGAAGTCACAGAAGATCCATTAAAGTGATTAGCCCAATTAATTCTATGTCTTATTCAAAAAATTTGTAATCTCTCTCTCTCTCTAAAAGTTTTATAAATGTAATAATCACAATCTCCCCATTTCTAGAGATGAACAAGGATTTGAGGTGGGGGAGATGTTGTAGGGATTAGTCGACTTTGTCGACTAGGCTCAACATTCAACCAAGTCAGGAATGTAAGTCAGTTGATCACCCAATTGGGTTGACCGACCGAGGAAATTAGTAAGTTGCAACTATCATGTAACTGAATATACAAGTATAAATATGTGGCTATGTATCAAAGAAAAGAAGGTTGTTGTATCATAATATAAAGTGCATATTGTTAGTCTACCTACTATTTTTTGTATTCTTCTATCTATGTATATGTGTGTGCTTGTATAGTAGTGTGTTGTGTATATTTCTCTGTGTGAAGAACTAATGGTAACATACTTTCCCCTAGCTTACAACAGTACTTCAAGAATGTTGATTAAGGTTGGTTGTCATTGATGTCAACCCTTGAAGAAAGACCCATAGCACAAAGGTTTGGGTAATGGACCCAATAGTGTTTGATGTAAATATGACTCATTATTGTTTTGTCATGGTGGATAAGAAGTAAATATGGATGAACTCCAAAGTGGTCCACTTATGGTGAAAGCCCTCACGGGAAGATGCTTTGTGGAGTAAGAGAACCATGCTTAATTGTGGAATAATGAGATGAAGGAAAGTGAATTTGTCAGGGAAAATATCCTAGATGGATAGTTCTTGTCATTTCATTTCCG
>CBVK0100005074.1:0-15645 GCA_900067695.1 Picea abies | reverse complement strand
GACGTAAAAGCTCGGAGTTGAACATCTCCAACAAGAGGGTTGATATTGAGCAGCCTGTTTTCCGGAATAGCCTCATTATGGAAGTATGCTTCACATAAGAGGTGCTAATCCCTGGTGGATGTTGCTAGAAAAGTCTTGATAAAATCTGTTGGTTCTATAACTTCATGGGATTTACCTTCAACAATTGATTTAATCTGGAACCATATAAGTCTCTCTATGAGAAATAAAGAATAATTACAAGAAGGTTTCCTTGTGGCTATTAGTGAGTGCATCAAATCAAAGATTTTGACCATTCTAGCTTTTAAATCCCGGTTTTTCTTCTTGACTTCTCGAACTTCCTGGCGTGTCAGGTCCAATGCTTCCCAATTCGAGAAAGTGTGATTCCTCCAGGTTTGCCTGTGTATTTGCAGATGTTGGTCCTGTGTCTTAGCATACTCCTTCTTCCACTTTTGTATTTCAACATGTTCGTCCCACAGGTGAGAAGTCTGTGTTTCAGCATCTGAAGTGGTGGGACCAGGCAGGGTTTGAGTGGACTGTTCCCTGGAAGTGGAAAGATTGGTTTGACTGGGAGGGGTGAGTCCCTCCGTGGGCAATGTTTGCACATCCCTCTGGGCAGTAGGGATTGCTTTCTGAATTCTGGAGCCTGCAATGATATTATGAGTCTAAATACTAGTGATAATGGCAAAAAGTCTGGGCAAAAAGGTGCAATATGTGGTCCTAACACAACCCAAGTGTAGGCTAAACTTTTTCGGACAATGTTGCATCTCTCCCTGTAGAAGAAATGTCTAGGAAACGTTCATGTTATACTGTAATTTGCTATATCAACAAACCAGGGGGTTTGTAATGATATGGAAAATAGGTTCTCATATGGAAATTGGTCATCAATCATGCCTTCTTCAGTAGGAATGATCAATCTAGACAAGAAATCTGCAACTACATTATGTTTGTCAGGCTTATCAAGAATTGTTAGATCAAACTATTTTAATAATAGAAACCATCTAATCATCCTACCATTAATGTCGGGTTTATGTATCAAGTATCCAATGGTAGCATGATCTGTATGTACAAAAAATTATTATCTTGTCACATAATGTATGAATTTATTGAGATCATGAACCACTGTTAAAAGTTATTTTTTTGTAACAGTATAATTCAGTTCTGCACCAGCTAAATTCTTACTTATGAAGTAAATTGCATAAGGTTTATTGTCTTCATCATGTCCTAAGATTTCTCCTACAGACTTGTCTGATGCATCAGTGTGAATGTGAAATGGAAGACTCCAATTGGGACCTTGTAAAACATGGGCAATTGTGAGTTTTTCCTTGATTGTTTCAAAAGCTTATTGACAATTCAGAGTCCAGCAGTATTCCACATCGTTGGTCAGCAAGGTAAACACAGGAAAAGCTATTCTACTGAAATCCTTAATAAACCTCCTATAATATCCTGCATGTCCAAAAAAGCTTCTTACATATTTTGGTTTCAAAGGGGTAGGAAGTAAGGTGATGATTTTGATCTTTTCTTTGTCTACTTCAATCCCTCTGGAGGACATGTGATGTCCTAAAACAATCCCTCCATTCATCATCATATTTGGATAACCTTATCTAGATTGTCCAAGGCTTCATCAAATAAATTCCCATAAGGGGTAAAGTCATCCATATATATCTCCACTTTATAATGGATGAGTTATGAAAAGATGTTGAGAATGGTTGTTTGAAAAGTAGTGGGGGCATTACATAGGAAAAGATTTACGAATGTGTATGCAAATGTACCCCATGGGCATGTAAATGTGGTCTTGTCCGGATATGGATTTGATTGTATCCACTAAATCCATCTAGAAAGGAAAATTATTGCTTCTTGGCCAAGACATCCAAAACTTGGTCAATTAAAGGTGGGGGTAATGGTCTTTTCCGGTAGCCTTGGTCAACTCTAGATAATCCAAAAATATCCTCCATATCCCATTCTTCTTTCAGACAATAACTAGATGGGAGACTCATTCATTGTCTTATATAGGATATATGAATCTCGCATCAAGCAACTTTTGGAGTTTTTGTTTAACTATGTCTTTCATTGCAGTGTTCATCCTTCTATGTGGTTGCCTAATAGGTTTGTAGTTCTCTTTGATATAAATGTGATGGGTACACATAGAAGGATGGATGGCTTTCATGTCTTTATAATCCCATGCAAAACCTTCAATATTTCTTTTCAGTACATCTAACAGTTTTAGTCCATGTTGACTAGTGAGTTTGTTGTTGATTTTGAGTGTTTTTGCAGGGTTGATTTCTATGGTTATGACAGTTGGATATTCTATCTTAGCACTAAACAAATGGCTTCATATATGTTATCATCATTTATCCCTTTTATTTTCACATCTTTTGGATGTTATTTATAGAATATTTTCAAGGAAAGTGTCCTCATCAATTGTACTATCATCCAAGGAAGTGTGAATTGTGTAAATGGGGTATGAGGTTGTTTGTGTCGGGTCTTCTTCCTCTTCCAACCACATAGGCAGATTTTCAGTTATCAAAGGTTGTGTAGGGGGATAAAGAACAATTTTTTTTTGGGAAAGGCCATCAGTAACAGTCATATTTCCTGTTGTACAACCAATGTATGCATCTACTATGGTCAGTCAAGGCCTTCCCAAAATGAGAGGATATCCATTGGAATGAGACTTGGATTGAAGGACTAGGAAGTCAATAGGGTACTCCCATGAGTCAATGGAAATTATGATATCTTCCAGCATGCCTTCAGGTTTGAATATGGATCTATCTGCAATTTGCAAGATAGTTGGGGTGTTTCTCAGAAATCCCTGAAGGTTGAGTTTCATCATGGTATCTCTAGTCATAACGTCGATTGTAGCTCCTAGATCAATAAGATTATTTTGTACCAGGGTGTTGTTAATATGGACACTTACTAAAGGACTCCTTGGATCCAAGTATTTAGGTATAATTAACTTCCCAAGCATAATGTCAGCTAGTTTTCCTACAACATTTATGGTTGGAGTATCTTTCCTTCTTCTCCCTGGTCTTCTAATACATTCTTGCTTGATATATTTATTGAAAATGGGCGGGAAAATTATTAAGAGCTTGTAAGAGAGGTATATTTATGCATAAATTTTTAAGCTCCCCTAAAAGTTCATTTTCCTCAAATGTATAAGTTTTTATTTCTTGTAATCTATCAGGCTAAGGAGGGGCTTGTGGTTGAGGTAAGGTAATGTTTTCTTTCTCGGATTCTTCATTTTCTATGAGCTTTGGTAGCTATTGCAAGATTTTTCCTGGTTTGAGATTTATCTCTCGTAATTCCACAGAATAAGTCTGATGACTGATGAACTGTATCATTTTTTTATGCAAGTTGGACTTGCTTATTGTTAGGATTTGGAGCAGGTTGAGCAGGTAGTTGAGGTTTATTAGGAGGAACATTACTTGGAGTAGTGTTTTTTTTAGGAGGAGGAGGCAATAATGTAGGTTGTTGGAAATTTTGTGGCCTCCATCCTTGCGATGGTTGATTTCATTGATTTTGTGCCATGCTTGGAAAAGATTGGTATGGAGGAGGAATTTGAGGTCCCTGGTATTCCCAAGGGTTTGTATTAGTCCAAGGTGATGAGTTATAACATGATCGAGGAGGCATTTGAGAATTATATGCATTAAAATTTGAGCAGTATTGAAGTTCAAACCTATTTGGAATGGTCTTGGTGCTCCATCCCTCTTTTTATTGATGAAGTGTAGTGACTCTGCATTCTCTTATGCTCCTCAAAATGTATCTTTCCAACATGGAAAAGAAGGACATTTGTTAGTTGGATGATTTTCCTCACAAATTCCACAAACATCTATAAGGTATAAAGGGCACTCATTTCTAGGATGCATTTTAGTGCATTTGGGACAATAGACATCCAATGCCTTCTATGCTTCCTCTTGTTTCTTCTTTATATGCATTGTATCCAATTGCATGGCTAAAGAGTGTAAAATATCAGTCTTCGTATATTCTATTAATCCTCTTAATTCATGCTTTATATGAGTTGTTGGGTTAGAATATGGAGAGATCAAACCTCTATTGCTTATACCTTTCTTTCTGGAAGACCTTGAATGGTACTTGAATATTATTTTGATATCATCATAGTCCAATTGGTATATATCTCCATTGGATAGGAAATTCAATGTTTCCATCATATCTTCTCTTACTCCTCTGAGTAAGACAAGCTTGAGTGAATCTTCGTCGAGAGTGCAATTTTGAGCTCTTTTGTAGCTTAATTGAAATCTCTTTTCAAAGTCTTCTAGAGATTCATCAGGTCCTTGTGTCATTCTAAAAATATCATCCCTTGTATCTCTTGCTCTACAATGTTCTATGTATCTTTCACTGAAGGTGTTTTTCATTTCATCCCAATTTCTGATACTATTTCCCTCCAAACTCATAAACCATCTTAGAGCTAAATCCTTCAAGGTAGAAGGAAAAAGTTTGAGATTTTGTTCATCGGTAGTGTAATCATATGTCCTGCATATAACTGCAAACTCAAACAAGAAAGTATCAGGATATTCAGAGTTAAGTCCATGAAAATGAGGGAAAGGAGAAGGATCAATATTTTCCATCTTGGCTTCATCACCAGATTCACGAATAGGGAACTCAAATATTTCTTCTTTACCAGCCATGACACGAGGTGAGGACTGAGTCTCTTCTAAAATATTCTCAAATTCTCTAGCTTCCCTTTCCAAGAGACTTTCTAATGTTTTAGGACCAATATCTAGATTGCTTGGACTTGTTTTTGTAGTGTGGGATTTTGGTAAAAAAATTCCTTTCCTAGCTCTAGGTCTAGTCATTCATGAAATCAAAAAAAACTGAAAAAAAAAAATCTCTAATTTTTAATGCAAAAAGAAAGTGTGACAGGGAGCTATCAATACTCACACGAAGTGAAATCACTTGGGTAGTTACACTATAGAAACTCCATACTGAGGTTGTCCTTGTGACTGATATATCCCTTTTACTCCTCCAAGTCACACAAAAGAAAACAAAGAAAAAGAAAAGGACATGCAAACTTCAGCACCTCGCCGACAATGGCGCCAAAAAGTGATGGTCCCAGGAATAGCAACAATTATTTGGTGTACCCTTGGTCTCCTACTTTACTTGTCAACCCGAGGTTTGTACAAACTTAAGAGGTGGTATGCATTGTATATGCAGTATGCAATTGTCGATAGTTGAGGGTTGAAAATGATCAAATGCTGGAAATGTGTGGGAAATAAAATGACAGAAATCAATTTTGAACTAATTGCATTGAAGGAAACACACCAATTTGAAAGTACTGCAAATCTAAAGTGCATGAAAAGAACTTATTCTATTGCATCAAATATTATTGAATCGGGAAAGTTAAACTGAAGCAAAAGATGAATCTAATTTGAAATTATGACATAGAATTGTGATAGTAGTAAAAGCTGTAAATTATGACAGAAAAATATTAATGGAAATGAAACTACATCGATGCATGAAAAAAGCAATCTAACCCATTTTCATTATCAATATAAATGTTCTTTTATTTACTTTTTATGACTGCAGGAAAATAAGATTAAATTAAGTCAAAATCTGAAGATAAAATAGACCTACAGAAGATTTCTACATGAACTGTGCATTTCTACAGGATCTGCACAGTTTTTACATGATACTCCTATGGGAAGCAAAATGAAGTCTGAAAAGGTAATGCAAGTCTTTAAAAGCATTGACAAAGCTAGACTATAAAATAAATTAAGTGAATATATGGTTATTATCCTTGGGAGGCACCTTGGAGTGCTCTGAAAGGTTATTGAACATTTCTATAGGATGTTGCTACAACTAGCGAGTTAGTTGAAATATTAAGAGAAATGGAAATTTATCATGCAAAGCTAAATATATCCCGCGACGTCCATGATCGTTCCATTCCTCTAGTACTTGGCAATCTTCCTGCCAATGTTCTCCCTTATCATCATCCCTTTAACAAAAAAAATAAAATTGAGAAAAATGTTCAAGAGTTTTTAGAAGCATGTGTTATCTGTCCTAGTGGCAGTCCTTGTTCTTCCCCTATCGTCGTGGTACTCAATAAAGAAGACACTTGGCACATATGTCATGATTTTCTCACCCTCGACAAACTCACAATTAAAGACAAATTCCCCATTCTTGTCATTGATTAACTTTTCGATGAATTGAGTCATGCTCAATACTTTACCAAACTTGATCTCCATTTTGTCTATCACCAGAGACATATGAAAGAATAAGACATTCCCAAGATTGCCTTTCAAACTCGCGAGGGTCACTATGAATTCTTGGTCATGCCCTGTGGCCTATGTAATGTCCCTTCCACTTTTCAAAGTCTCATTAGTCATATCTTCCATCCTTTCCTCCATTATTTTGTCTTAGTTTTCTTTGATGATATTCTCATCTATAGTAAAAGTTGGCAAGCCCATCTTTCCCGTGTGGATCAAGTTCTACATCTACTATCTAACCATAATTTTTTTCTCAAACAGTCTAAATGTGTTTTTGTAGCCTCTTAAGTTGAGTACCTGGGTCATATTGTTGACAAGGATGGTGTACGGGTGGATCCTAAGAAAATTGAAGCTATGAAGGACTGGGCTTGGCCTAAAACGCTTAAAATTTTGCATGGTTTCCTGGGTTTAACGAGGTATTATCGCAAGTTTGTTTAGAATTATGGCAAAATTGCAGTTCTTCTCACTGTTCTCCTTAAAAAATATGCTTTCAGTTGGACTCTAGCAGTTGATCAATCCTTCCACACCTTGAAAGAGGCTATGTGCATGACTCTTATCCTGCCACTACCATACTTCACCAATACTTTTTTCCTGGAATGTGACGCTTCAAGGAAAATAATTGGGGCAATCCTCATGCATGATGGCAGACCTTTGGATTTCACTAGCAAACAACTTTTGGAGAAACATTTGGGTCAATCAACCTATGAAAAGGAAATGTTGGCTATCTTGCATGTAGTGGATCTCTAGCGTCCTTATCTATTTGGAAACGCTTCCAAATTAAAATTGATCATTGCAACCTCAAGTATTTTCTAAAACAAATAATTTCATCCCTGGAGCAACAAAAATGGGTGACCAAGTTGTTTGAATATGATTATGAGATCATTTACAAGAAGGGAAAATAAAATTCGGTTGTTGATACTCTTTCAAGGAAATATGAGGAAGAAGGGTCCTTCTTTTCCCTCTCTTTAATTTTCAAGGATTGGCTTCAAGTTATTCACCAGGAATGGTTCCAAGACCCCAAACTTTCCATCATGATCCAACAATTGTAACATGATTCTCAAGTCTCTCCAAGATACTCTTGGCACAATGAAGAGCTTCACTACAAAGGTTGTATGTATTTAAGAAAAAGTTCAAACCTCAAATCCATTGTGTTATCTAAGCTTCATGCTTCCCCCACAACTGGGAATTCAATCTTTACCAAAACCTATGAATAGCTCAAACGTTCTTTTTTTCTAGGAAGGCATGAAATATGACATTTGCACCTTTATGGTTGATTGTGATACATGTCAACGGAATAAGGGAGAAATAGTCAAAGCTCCATGCACATTCCAACTACTCCTGATTCCACCTACTATTTGGAAGAATATTACTATGGACTTCATTGTTGGATTACCTAAATCAAGAAATAATTCAATCATCATGGTGGCAGTCGATCGTCTTTCCAAATATGTTCATGTCTATGCTCTTCAACACTCGTTCACCGCATCTATAGTGGCTCAAATTTTTATGGATAATATCTTCAAACTCCATGGCATGCCTCATTTTCTTGTCTCCAACTATGATCCAACTTTCAACCGCAAATTTTGGCAAGAATTGATCAGGCTCCAAGGAACCCAGTTGCTTCTAAGTACCACCTATCATCCCGAGACCAATGGACAAACTGAAGTTGTCAACAAGTGTTCGGAAACATATTTGCGATGTTTTGTGTATCACCGACAAATTCAGTGGGCTAAGTGGTTACCCCTAGCAGAATGGTGGTATAACACTTATTACCATACTGCCACTCGCACGACTCCCTTCAAAGCGATTTACGTGCAAAATCCACCATTAGTTCTCTCATACATGCCAAGTATTTCCAAGGTTCAAGAGGTCGACAACATCCTTATAGTCCACAAGGCTATTCTATGTACCCTAAAAGAAAAATTATCTATGCCACATAATTGCATGAAGAAACAAGCATATCATGATCATTTTGAACGTCAATTTCTTGAAGGGGACTAGGTGTTTCTTCGTCTGCAACCTTATAAGCAAACATCACTCAAAGTTGCACATTATCATAAACTCACCCCTAATATTTAGGGTCCTTATAAAATTCTCAAGTGAGTGGGGCATGTGGCCTACCAATTAGTTCTTCCCAGTCACTCTAAACTCCATCCTGTTTTTCATGTCTTATTATTAAAGAAACTGATTTTAACTAACTTCCAGACTCAAACCAGTCAACTTGAGTTGGATGAAGAAGGATCCATTTGGTTGTAGCCCAAGCCATTATGAACCAACGCAAGCATTGTCTCTACCAGTGCACCATTAAGGAATGTTTAGTTCAGTGGAAGGATACACAACCGGAAGAAGCCACGTGGGATATGGCTATCATTCTACAACAATTTCCTTATCTCAAGCCTTGAGGACGGCGTTGTTTTTCAAGGGGGAGGGCATGTTAGTGACCTAACCTCCCTAACTGCTAAAGTAGGTAGAATAATATGTTTTCAATGCAATAAAGGCTAACATTAGTAAATAAGGACCATATAATAATGTGAACAAGTCTAATGTAAGAAGACTTAATAGAAGCTTCTGCTTCTAGAAAGATGTTCCTCTAGAATGTTCTTTAGAAGATAGAATTAGTATAAATAAGAGTAGAAGTCATGGGAAAGTCTTGTCTTGAGAATTATTGTAATAGAGCTATGCTCTGTTGGAGGTTTCCCCCTCGAAGAGGCAAGTGACATTGCCTTCCCATCAATAAAGTGTCATTATTGGTGTTGTTATTCTCTAAAAATTTTTGTTCCATTGGTATTTGCTGCAATATTTATGTTTATGTTTATTATATTACATTTGGTACATGATAGTTATGATTCAAAAAGGAGTTTACAATAAAATAATAGTCCAAAATGTGGCCAACTGGACATAAAGCAACATAGACACCCCTAAAAGTTATAGGAAACAACAAACAAACAATCTTGAGATAAAGGGCCTTTCTAAGACTAGTATTGGAGGATGACAGCCCAAAACTGACCAACAAAGGTACGAGAGACAGTTTTGGTAACCCTCACTCAAGAATCATGCGAGGTGCAAGTACCCTCATGAAGATGGGCACCCTCCAGGGGAGCTGAGACACATGTTATGCATCTATCTTAAGTACGGAAAGTACTTCCCACATATACTCACATGTGTAAAATACTAGGAAAATAAACTATGGTTACACTTCGCAATCAACAATCATGTCGAATAGACGTGGGTTGGGTGTTTGTGTATGTGTAGGAAATAAAGTACCAAGTCCTTAGCCCAAAACTCTGGAAAGAAATAGTGTGGCCCCAAGGGATTACCACTTCTACCAAAGGCCATGTACACGCATATCCCACTAAACAAGCGAGAGGGAATAATATCTATGCTTTCCTAGCTTGACCTAATTCGTAATGCACATATTAGGTAATATTTCCTGACAAATACTCTTTGCTGATGCATTTCATACTTTTAATAAATTCTTGATTAGGATTTTCTAGCCATGAAGACTTTACTCTCGAACACTACACCAAGGCCCTAGTACCTAGACTATGTGTGTTTGTTATAAAAACAAGTGTAGTTACTTTTATGTTACATTGCTTTTAAAGTATATTTGTTACTCAAGTGAAATGAAGCAAAACTTTTATGGTGTCCTAGAATCAAAAAATTGTTGAATTATTAAAGAAATAAGTAAGAATGCAAGATGCACTTTAATTTTTCCTTCAGTGAAGCACCATACATTTTTTAAAAGGGAGAGAGGTTTCCTTCTAAAATTCAAATGCATCATACAAAATTACCATTGATATCTATACAACCATGCAATTTCAAAACCATAAAGAATAACATGCACACTTTTTTTGTTTTTTAATCATTATTCGTAAAAAAATGCTTAAAAATAAAAATGTCTATGCAATTGTTTTAACCTTTTCCATTTTCAAATTAATGACTTGTATATGCAAGAACCTAGATGAATAGGCCAAGAAGAAATAGACTTTAATTTCGAAGCAATCAACTTAACAAGATATAATGATTTCAGGCTAGAAAATTTGTCTGTCACTTACATGATGTTGTTGTGGTTTCCTATGTGGCAACTGGCGGCCAACAGGGGATGGACATGACTTTGCATGTAGAAACAAGCTGACAAAACCTATGGGTGTGACTATTCTAAAGGAAAAATGTCATCGGCATGATTATTATTGAGAATAGCCACAAATGCAAAGAAAAAAAATGAAAACAATCCCTAAACATCCTAAAAACAAAGCCAACTCGTGTCTAAATGCACCTAATAAATTTTAAAATAATGCAAAGTAAAATGAAGCTTCCTAAATGGGAAAACTAAGAAAAATAAACCAAAAATGAAAAAGAGAGTTCAAATCACTCTCCCCAATGGAGTCACCAAAGGGATTTTTCACTATGCATTTTCAAGTAGCTCCCCCAATAAATGGGTTAGGTTCATTGACAAATAGAAGCAAATATGCCTATCTTAATACCCATAGGTCTTGCATGCATATTAAAAATAAATGGCAAATATCGAGAGAACTTGATTATACAATGATTATCCTTAGCTTTTTTGTGAGCTCCAATCAATCTTATTCCAGTTCCAACTTTTCATTACTGGACCTACACACAAAGAAGACAAACAAAACCTTCCTCCTTCTTCATTTACCACGATCAATAATATAAATTGGCATGCATATAGAAGTCCTAATTCAATGTTCAAGGAACTAAATCTCCAATCAAATCCTCATTCAAACATGATAAACTATTCAATAATGAAGAAGTAGCAACAAGTTGATACACGATTATTGTTGTTGTGCTTCCTTCTCTAAACTTGATTCATAATGGATCATTATATAATTTGTCATCTATATCGGTACTATATGGGTGGAAAAACTAGAGGAATTGTCTTGTGGGGCCCATTTTAGTGGCATGTCCTAGATTGGAAATTCGGGGTCCAAAACCTCTCAATGTTGTTCTACACACTGAGAGATTTCCAACAATGCAAAGATAACCTCAGTCAAAGTGTGTATGTGGAAGTTATTCCTCCCACAAGTTGACCACCATGGTAACAAGTGAATACCACGTCAGCCCCCATTACTCACACATATGGAATTTCAAGAATATTCTAGAAGGTCCAAAACCTAAGACTAATTGAGGGTTGAGGCATGCAAAAACCCTAATCCTGGACAATTAGCATGTTATGCTAAATTATGGGCCACTAGAAAGAGAGGGGATTCTATTCTTTTGGCATTTTACTTGTTCCATAGTTGAGAAGAGCATCTAGGAGTGGGATTTGAGAGCAAAATAGAGGAGGAAGAAGATTCTATAGCAACACTAGGAAACTCCATAGTGTGTGCCTCTTTCTTTGTATTTGCATTTTCGTAACTGAAGAAAAGAGAGAAAAGCATAGGCCTCACCTTCTAGCTATGTTTTCTCTCGTATCGGGTTTCCTAAGATACATGTTCTGTGCATTTGTGTGGATGGTGTGTTCATTTGCTTGCTCTTTCATTTCCGTATTTCAATTATTTTCATAAATTTGAGCATTAATCTTGTAATAATAAATATAGGGTCTAAGGAAATAAATTGACTAATAAAGGATTTCATAATATTGCAAGATTTGTTGTGTCGAACTATTCCAGTGGAATATCCACAACAGTTTACATATCAAAATTCTAAGTCCTCTCCTTAAGCACAAGTCTTTAACCATCTACTAGTATGATGCTAAAAATTATTGCGGTGAAGTAGCCAACTCAATGCTTGATTGAACTTCACTCAAGCTCCGATCTCTATAATGAAAACTAATGCCTAGATCTCTCTTAGCACAAGTACATTATGACCAAATATATTTTTCCAAAGATTTATCCAGCATAAAGGCACTTTCACCTGATTTCTCTATTATCCTCTACTTTGCCTTGGATCTTGTATTTATAAGATATGGAGGTGATAATATCAATGATGCATTAAATGCATGTTGCACATGTGTGAGCCATGCACAATCTCAACTTGCAGTTTTTAGCTTTATTTATTTCTATCTTTTAGTTTTCCTTGCATTATTTTCATTTTCAAGGAATTCTAAGGTGGTCATGGGTTTTCCATTAGTATCTAGTGGTCGACTACCTTTATCCCTAGGGAAAAGCACAGTTAGTCATGTTTGTCACAAGGAACAACCGTAGCCTATATGGAAGTTTCAAGGAAAAATCCATACCAATGTGTCAACTTCGACATAAATATGTATGTTGGCTCAACTCAATTTTATTTGGTCCAAGATGCCAAATATAAGTATAACAAAACCCCAAGCTTTTCCCTATATTTTGCTCCTCTTAAGATCATAGGTTCATTTAGTCTTCATCTGGTTGTTCCATCAAGACCAACCTGTGGCTTATTTCATTTTTCTCTGCATTCGAGATTTAAAATTTCAAGGTCTATGGTAGCCACATCCCTACCCTCAAGGGAAAACACACATTTTTTTAGATCTAGGGGAAATAGTAACTAGTCGGGATTACCTAGGCGAGGCCCAAGTTCAAATCCGGCTGGCTACCACTATAAACCCTAGGGTGATGGCAATAGTTGAAGTTTGGAAACTTTGGGCAGTCATTCTCCAAGAAAAAATACAAGAAACCATTACAGAAAACCCTAGAAGACAAATGAAGAAGTCGACCCCATTGAATTATTGAAGAAAACAATTAGTAAAAGCAAAAGTACAAGTCAGCCTTGGAAGATTAATTAAAGTGTTGGAATTGGTATAAATAAGAGGCTAGGCGCCTCATTTTGCATACAACACAACCTATTTTCATAAGAAATTTGCCATGAAGAAGGATGCAACAATTGTAGCAATAGGTGTTGAGGTGATATTTTGGGGAATTCTATCTACTAGAGAAAGTGCGCTCTATCCCTAGGAGGTGTGCTAGCATTGGAGAAAGTCTACTACAGTGGTGCATAGTCCTATTAGTAGCAGTTTATCATCTTGGATTGGGATTTTTCTTATTGTAGCTGCAGTGCTCTCCTATTGCAGTAGATCCATCTATGTGTTGGGTTTAATGGTAATGTATTTTGTGAATTTGGATTGAACACTCTTCTAGAGAAAAGTTGGTTGGGTTTTTTCCCATAAAAGGGTTTTCCCAGAATAAATCTTGTGTCTCTTGTGCATGGTGTTTGATCCTCTAATGTTTCTATTGTTATGGTTCGTTGATAATTTTAGTGTGTAATTATTTTATGGTAACAGTAATATGTGGAAAATCAGAAGCAAATAACTATCAGAACTGGTATTAGAAAAACATCAACATGGTATCAGAGCTTTAAAATCACCATTGCACAAGCTTCTAATTAGCTTTGTCAAGGAACAACACAAGAAGAAAGGGCAGATTGTCTAGAAGCTGAAAAGGTTCATTTTTAAGGATTGCCACAAAAGTATAGAGAGAGCCTAACCAAAAATCACATCCCCTAGGCTCCTAACAGTTGGTCGAAGTAATTAAACTATACCCTTGTGTGGGGTTTTCTAAGGCAGTCCAAGGATTTTTTTATTACTATTTGGGTGCTACAACAGCTTGATAAGGGTTCCATTTTTGCCACAACAAGAGATTTTTTGACTAAGCAAACCAAGGATATCTCATTGACACTTGGTTTGACATCTAGCAAGGTGTTGTTCTTAACCCTGGATTTGAAATTGTAAATTGTCCTTCAATGGAACCTACCATCTTACTAGAAGATAGATGTAATACCCCTAGGTCGAACACTAATTGTACATATAATTGTAAATGTAAATATGCTTATAGGTTGGTGAGTCATTGGTACTTGGTTTTGGTTTTGCGCGCACTTGGGTAAGTGCATGGAGATTCCTTATCAATATAAGGGCACACAAATCATAATGTTGCGCGCACTTGGGGTAAGTGTGTGGTAGTGACTTGGAAGCGCGCAGAGTTGATTTATAGATGAATGCCTATGTATTGAGGCTGGAGTTCCTGTGTGGTTATTAGGGTGGACAGCTAGATGCTAAAAATGGCTAGTGAGGCATCATTGTAATATGTAATCACAAGCAAATATTAATTAAGACACATCATTGTGGTAGACCAACCATGTAAAAGAGTATGGGGGACTAAACTCCACTAGATAGGGAAAGGGGGCTAAACATTAAGAATAAGGGACTAAACTAGGGAGCTTAAGCCCAAAGGAATATTATATTAATATTCCTTAAAGTATAAAGTATGGATAATTATTTTATCCTAAGTTCTAAGGATGGGGACAAGTGGGCCCAAGGTAGTTCTCAACATGACAAGTGTCAAGTTGGGAACATGCATACATATACTTTGGACTTAGTTCATTTTCCTATCATTTCCATCATCATTCACTCACTCATCTAGTTGTCCTCCATACCTTCCTATTACTGTCACCGTATCTATACCTTGGTTAGCTAGGAGTTGGATTGAAGATGCGGGTTCTCAGGCCCGTGAGAATTCTCTCCAGGTGAGAGAATTGTTGGGAATTGTTTCTCGAATGTGCCAAATTGCAGCTACAGGGCTCTAAGACTTCCTATTCGGCTTATTGTTGAAGCCCCAGAAGGAAAGTGGGGAAGTCGGGGGATTGTTGAGCAGAGAAGGGGCGCACTTCCTAGGGTGGGACATGCATGTGGGGAATGAGGGACTGTAGGTTGTTAATTTGAGTTGGCACATGTGACTAATTTTTCCTGATGTCTGAGATACCTTAGTCAGGTTAGTAATCCTTTACCAAAGTGGAGTTTAGTCCCAGCTCAGGGGCAACCCAATACTTAGAGTTATGAGTAGTGGGGTCTAAGCCTGGGAGGAACGTGGAAGGTCTGCACACAATTGGTGTTATTTTAATCAAAGATAAGTGTCAAATTGTGTTAATTTATGTGTTGCATTAATATTTATGCATTTTTTTTCATGGTTTTTTTCTATGTATGTTGCATGTGTATTTATGTTATTATTTTGTATGAATCTGTGCATTTGTTGAGTATATATATTTTAATTTAAATTCGTATGAGAGTTCAAAATTTAAGTGGCATAGCCCAGCAGGTGGTTGGGGATGCTACAATATGGTATCAAAGCCCAGTTTTCAACATTGAGCCTGGATGGGCCAAGTTAGCATAATGTTGAAGAGGAAATTCGTAGATAATTAATTTTAGGAGTATGTGTGCAGCTTGTACAATTAAAGTATTGCAGAAAAATTGAGAGAAATCTCATGGGTAATGTGAAGAATCGAGCCGAAAATTGAAAACAAGTAATTTCAATTTCTAATGGGAAAAATTTGGGCCTTTAGATGACCGAATTTTTGAGTTTACCGAGCGGCCATGGCGCCCAAGAGAAAAATGGGTGAAATCGGACAAAAGTCGTAATTTCTACAACAAAATTATGGAAAAACTACTTAAGCGGCGAAAATATTTGTGTGCACTAAGTAGTAGTGATGCGCAAAAAAAAAA
>CBVK0100005073.1:0-15646 GCA_900067695.1 Picea abies | reverse complement strand
ATAAGTGTCCATGCCAAAACCAATTTTCCCAGACTCCTCCCTCGTTAAAGTTACAATGGATGGGGGTGTCCAGAAAAAAAAGTATGTCATTGATTTTAATTTTTGGGATATGTGTGCAAGGTGCAAGTATATTTTTTTTGTTTTTATTTATTATTTTTTGGGTTTTATTGTATTTTCTTTTAATTTTAATTTATTATTTAGTTTTATGTGTTTTCATTTTGTTTTTATTTTTAATTTTTTTGTTTTATAATGTTTTTATTTTATTTTATTATATTATTGTTTTAGGTTTTATTTTATTACATTTTGTTTTTGTTTTTTATTTTTTTTGTTGTTTAATAATTTCATTTTATTCATTTTTGTTTTTTATTTTTATATATATTTTAAATGTTTAATATTGTTTTTTTTTTAGGATTTGTTTTTTAGTTTAATTATTTGATTAATTATTGTTAATTAGTTACAAGCCTAGGTTTTAATTAATTAGTAATTAATTATTAATTAAGTAGTAATTTATTTATTATTAACAACCCTAACCTAGTTTTACTAATCTAACAATTAACTTTCTTATGCTAATTAGTATTAAAAATACCACTAACCATTTATTATTAACTCAATGTCTTTTATCCTAAGCTTGCTTATTCATGTAGGGATGAAATTTGGCGGAGGGGTGAAGAAATGGAGGGTGAAGGAATGAAGGATGCAACAGGGTGATGAAGGATTAGGTGAAATGGATGGAGGGAGAAGTGAAATCAACCGAGCCCAGCAAGCTAGATGTCTTCATCATGAGAGAAATGCCAAATAGATAGTTGAAGAATCAAATCACCTATGATTATAGGACCCCAACATAGGCTCCACCTGGAGATGGCAGCTCTTTCAAGAGGTGACAAGAACCACTAAACTCTGAATAGGAAGACTAATGCTTTATTCGTTGGGCTGATCCAAAAACATTATTCTACAAACTATACATGTTCTGATCTTTCGAATGACACCAAATCAAACCGAAGACTAAAATTTGAAATTGAGATTGAAAAAAAAAATTGTTTAAAGGGATTCTATAAGAGTTGAGCTTATTTGCTCACTGCTACGTACCCTATACTGTTGAAAATCATGCTAAATCAAATAACACAAAAATGTCAATGAAGCCAGTCAAGTAGCTTCTGAAACAAGTGGACTGCTTAACTGCTTGTTAGCACAATCAAAAGGACAACTTGACCTTTTTCCACAGAATCAAAACTGAAAATTATAATGGCCACTGCTGAAAACATGATTGATCTTTTATGCTAAAAAAATCTTCCATGTAGTCTTCTATGGGATCAGGAAGGACACGACCTATTTCTTGACTTTCAATAAATTTATGGTCATAATTGGGTAGGGCGCATATGATTTTTACATTGTTATACAGTTCCTGATTTGGCTGCAAATTTTCTGTTGAACTTTGAAGTGAGACTCCCGCTGAAACACATGATGAAATAGACTTCCTAATCATGCCTAGATCATAGCTTATTTTAAGATCGTAATTGGAAAATGAACCATGACTTTGACAACACAAGTCATCCAACACATCAGCTATTGGATATTGCATGGACCGAGATGATTGTTTTATTGGTTCCAATACAAATTCTTGATTTTCTGTGTTCTTATCATCCATGACATGATTAAAAATTTTCTTCAAAAACTAAAATGAATTGAAGGTTAATGGTATAGCGTTATAATGCATGAGTTCATCTTCTGTTTGAAGATCAATGTAACTTAGGGGCTGTAAATTTGGATCAAGAACAACTTCTATGTCATCAATGAAATCTCCCCACTGATTCATCATAACATTATCGATCCCTACTACTGACAATTTGCTTATGATTTTATCTCATAATTTGAAATGAAGAGAAACATAAAGGCATAGATCTTTCACTTACTCTACGATTTGCTACATTTTCCTCATTGATGTCATAATTGTTGTGCAAAGGCTGATTTTCATATTTGATCTGTAACTGAGTTTCTTCCTCCCAACAACATTGATGCAGGAGCATCCACACCTCATCAAGCGAGCCAGCGCGTGGAGCAGAAAAGACAGGTGGATAGCGCCAGCACCAAATTTTGAAACATTGTGATATTGTTGCGCCAAAACATTAAAGCATGATTTAAGGAAGCGCACTTGTACATTGTAATGGACCTTGAGCAGATAAGCTCATGTCCTTAGGTAGCTGAGGCATTTATTTAGATTTAATGCAGGTAGATAAAATAATTAAGTCTAGATTAGACAGTTTTACTTTCGTGAGGGCAAACAGAATATAGGCACCCTCCTTTGTATTATTGATTCATTCTGATTATTCAGCATTCATACAGGAGCAAGGAGAGAGCAGAGCAGAGAGTTTGTGAAGAATCCCCATGTACAGACGATTGAATTAATAGGAAAGCTTTGATTCAATTCCATGGATGTGATTATTCTCTATGTGTGGTTGATATTATGCTGTTGCATATTTGCTTCTTGTTATGCCTTTGTTTTATATGCTGTGCATGTGATTTCTTGGTAGATTTGAGATCTGTGAGGGAAAGGAGAACAAGTTTCAATTGTTTCTCTGTCTGAGCCAGGAGATTCCTGCATAGAGTGCAGTCGAATTCCTCCGCATAGAGTGCATTGAGGAAGCTAGACAGTTGAACTCTTATTCTCATCAGCCCAGAAGTTGAATTGGGTTATCAGAGCCATGCAGGAGAGTTGCAGGGTGAGATAGAGATCTCAGCAGTTTGTCTGAGCAAGGGAAGATTTATGTTGTAGGTGAGTGCACAGAATCTGGACGAATCCAACACTTAGAAAGTGGTTGGATGTGAGCGCAAGGAGTGCGCCAACCTTCAGTTGCAGGAGTGGGAGGAATTAAGCTCAGGAGGAATAGTCCCTTGTGATTTTTGGGAAAAGGACCAGGGGAAGCTCCGAGCAGGAAAAGCTTATGAGAGAAAGATTCGTCAAGAGGAAGAGAATCGACGACTTGACATTCCTGTGGAGATTTGTAGAATCCCGCTGATCATTGGATCATGGACAAGTTTCTTGAAGTTTAGTCCTTTAGCGCAGGAGGCAAGGACCAACGCCATCAGGGATCGACATTCGGCGTTTGGTGACGTAAGTGTTTTATACTCGTCGAAATTGCGAGTCGCGATTTCCCGAATTTATCGGGGCCGTCGATTGTGACAAGGACAGGTGGCACGAGATCCCAGAAGGTTGGGACTCGGTGTTTGGGACTTTTGGCATCAAAGAAAACTTGAAATGTGGGTCTGCGATCTGCAAAGTCCCGAAGTGACGTGGAAGCGCGTGGCCCCGGGAGTTAGTGGAGGACAGGTGGCGTTGTAGTGGAGAATTGACAATTCGGCACTTAGGGTTTGGAAACCTAGGACATTGATATTGCGGGTAGCGATATCCCGATAAGGGAAATCCCTGATGAAAGGAAGTGTTGACCATTGACCCATCGGGGTTTGGAGGTTTGAATTGCACGAGGAGTGCACACAGGGTTCGCGATAGCGCGAACGCCGATTTCCTGACTTGTGAAGGGGAGATCACCGAAGGAGTACTGTGGGTAGTGAGAACTCCCGAGAGGAGTTGGAAGAGAATTGTTGTTTTTCGGGCCAAGGTTAGTGAAGGTCCTGGTGAGTGTGGCTGCTGCCGAGAGCGGTTGCGTCAGAGTGGTATCAGAGCGGGAAGGTTGAGTTCTCTTTGTTCAGGTAGCAGGGAGAAGCGGATTTCACAATGCCACCAAGGAGAGAGAGGCAGTCACCTAATCGTGAAGACAGGGATGCCCGAAGAAGGGGTAGGATAGCAGGAAACCTTGAAATGGAGCGCCAAATACGAGATCTCAGAGCGAGACTCGAAGAGATGGAGACCACCCAAAGGCGCGGAGTTGGCGTTGGGGAGTTCAGCGATTCCAAGGTCGAAGAGGAAGCTGGACACGAGGCAGAAGAGGTATCAGCAGAAGATGCATCAACCAAGAGGTTGATTAGAGCCATTTTGATAATGAGCTTGAAGATGAAGATGGATATTCCCGTCTATGAGGGGAGCCTAGATGCGGAAGAGTTGCTGGATTGGATCCGAAGCACTCGACACCTACTTCGATTATGAATATATCGAAGAGGACAAAAAGGTAAGGCACGCTGTTACAAAACTGAAGGGACATGTAGCCTTATGGTGGGATGAGTTGCAGGCAGATAGGCACTGCAAAGGAAAACAAAAGATCAAGAGCTGGGACAGGATGATCGCTAAGATGAAAGTGAAGTTCATCCCGAGGGACTACCAGATCACTCTGTTCAGGCATATGCAGAACCTAAGATAGAAGTTGATGACGGTGAAGGAGTACACCGAGGAGTTCTACAGGCTCAACATTCGAGCTGGTCATCGGGAGAGTGATGACGAAAAGGTGGCAAGATACCTGAATGGATTGAGGTATGACATTCAGGATGAATTGAGCATGCTGACCATCCGAATAGTTGAGGATGCGTACCAGATGGCTCTAAAAGCTGAGGAGAAGTTGAGCCGCAAGCAGGGACAGCGAGGGCGAGGCAGAAGCCAGCTCAGAGGAAAGTGGTTGCCCAAGAATGAATTCAAAATCCCAAGGAGGAGTGGAAGAGACCTCAAGGAAAAGCTGAGAGAGGTGGAACCTCACAGCAGAGAGGACAGCAATATGCTGAGCCAAGGAGGTAGCATACAGAGCAAGGTGGCAGGTATGCCGACGTGAATGCATTTCCTCATACCCGAGGCAGAGGAAGGGGGCGAGGAGGAGTGATTACGTGTTTTACATGTGGGAAAGACAAACACAAAGCCGTTGACTGTCTAGATAGGAAAATGGACAGAAATGAAGCTTACATCGTTGAGGCACAACAGAGCCATGATGTTGAAGATGAAGACACTGGAAGTGGGAAGTCACTGACAGTGCATAAAGTTCTCTTGAAACCTGAGAAAGAGGTAGAGGATACAGATCAAAGATGCAGACTGTTAAGAACAACTTGCAAGACCAAGGGCTGGAAATGCAAGGTCATAGTGGACAATGGAAGCACCGATAATCTCGTTTCATCTGAGATGGTGGAAAAGCTGGAGCTGGAGACAAATAGACACCCAAGTCCATACAAAGTGTCATGGCTACAAAAAGGACACTAGGTATGTGTTACGAAAAAATGCTTGGTTGAATTTAAAATGGGTGACTATAGGGATAAAATTTTGTGTGATGTCATTCCCATGGATGTCTGTCATGTACTATTGGGTAGACCATGGCAGTTTGATAGAAATGTTGTTCATGATGGGATAATGAACACATACACCTTGGAGAAGGATGGGAGGTCACATACATTGCTTCCGATAAAGGATAAAGAGGTGAAGACAGAAGTGAGCAGCACAATACTTCTCATGAGCGGGAAGGAACTTCCCACGGAGATGGAGAATAATGAAGATCCATAGTTCTTTGTGGTCAGGAAACCAAGAATTGTCCTGACAAGCACAAGAGTGGATGACTTGCCAGATGAGATTCAGGAACTGCTGGGAGAGTTTGCTGATATCATCATGGACAAACTACCTCGTTCATTGCCACCGATGAGGAGTGTGAGTCACCATATTGACCTCATACCCAGATCAAGTTTGCCAAATAAGGCAGCGTACAGGTTGACACCTCAAGAGAATGAGGAGGTCAAAAGGCAGGTACAGGACCTACTAGATAAGGGACTTGTTAGAGAGAGCCTGAGTCCGTGTGCCGTTCCAATGGTACTAAGTCCAAAGAAGGATGGAGGCTGGAGGATGTGTACAGACTCCAGGGCGATAAATAAAATCACCATCAGGTATAGATTTCCACTGTCGAGAATGGATGACTTGATGGATTGCCTGAGTGGGGCGAATTATTTTTCAAAAATTGATCTCAAGAGCGGATATCATCAGATCCGGATGAGAGAGGGAGATGAATGGAAGACGACATTCAAAACAAATGAGGGTTTGTACGAATGGCTGGTCATGCCATTTGGGTTAACAAACGCGTCGAGTATGTTCATGAGGCTAATGAATGAAGTCCTGTGGGAATTCATTGGAAAATTTGTGGTCGTGTATCTGGATGACATATTGATTTTCAGCAAGACCAAGACTGAACACTTGAAGCATTTGGCCATTGTGATGAGGAGGCTACAGCAGGAGAAGCTGCTGATTAATTTAAAGAAATGTTCATTCATGCAGACAAAGCTCATTTATTTGGGTTTTGTAATCTCGACGAATGAATTGAAGATGGATCCTGAAAAGGTGGAAGTAATCAGGAATTGGCCATCGCCAAGGAATGTTTTTGAGGTAAGGAGCTTCGATGGATTGGCTAGTTTCTACAGGAAGTTCATTTGAAACTTCAGTGGAATTAGCACCGCAATGATGGACACTGTGAAGAAGTGGCATAAGGTTTTTCATTGGACAGTAGAGGCTGAAAGGAGATTCAACCTGTTGAAGCGAAAGATCACAGAGCAGCCAATTTTGGTACTGCCTGATTTTTAGAAAACCTTCCAAGTGAAGTGTGATGCGAGCGGGTATGCTGTTGGAGGGGTCCTGAGTCAGGATGATAGACCTGTTGCATATTACAGTGAGAAGCTGGATGATGCAAAAGTGAAATAATCCACCTATGATAAGGAATTCTATGCCATTATATAGGCACTGAAAAAGTGGAGGCATTACCTAATACCCAAGGAATTCATTTTGTACAGTGATAATCATGCATTGCAATTCATGAGTCATCAGGAGAAGTTGAATCAGAAGCATGCCAAATGGGTAGAGTACATGCAAAATTTTACTTTTGTGATAAAGCACATTTCAGGGACTGCTAACAAAGTGGTAGATGCCTTGAGCCAAAAATGTTTGTTGCTGCAGGAGTTCAGGGTTAAGATGTTGGGTTTTGAAAACCTGAAGGATATGTATGCAGGTGATGTAGATTTTGCAGAAGCATACGAGGAAGCTGAGAACCCAGTTCTCAGAGATCAGAGTTTGTGGATTGATTACATGATCCAGGATGTCTTGTTGTTCAAGGGCAATCAATTGTGCATACCGAATTGCTCCATGAGGGAGAATTTGGTGAAAGAGAAGCATAGCGGGGGATTAGCAGGCCATTTTGGGCATGACAAGACATTCGCCAAGCTGAGTGAGTCATATTATTGGCCTGGCATGAGAGAAGATGTTAAAAAGTTTGTTGACAGGTGCAGAATATGTCAACACGCAAAGGGCTGAAAGCAGAACACAGGGTTCTATCAACCGTAACCCATACCTGAGAGACCATGGGAAGCCATTAGCATGGATTTTGTTTTGGGATTGCCGAGAACATAGAGAGGAGTTGATTCCATCTTTGTGGTGGTGGAAAGGTTCTCAAAAATGGAACATTTTATTCCGTTTCATAAGACCAACGATGCGACCCACATCACGAATTTGTTCTTTAAAGAAATTGTCAGATTGCATGGATTGCCGAGAAGCATAGTCTCGGACAGGGATACAAAATTCATAGGTCACTTCTAGAGGACGCTATGGAAGAAGCTCAGAACTAATTTGGCTTTTAGTTCGACTTATCACCCCCAGACAGATGGGTAGATGGAGGTGGTCAATAGAAGTCTAGGAGACTTATTGAGAAGCCTGGTGACAGAGCATCACAGCAGTTGGGATCAGATCCTACCATAGGCAGAATTCGCGTACAATGATTCAGTGAATCGAAGTACAGGTAGGAGTTCGTTTCAAATTTTGTATGGAACACAGCCGAGAGGAGTTTCTGAGCTCAGGGAGTCAGAACAGGCTGAAACTAGCAGCGCGAGAGCTGAAGAGTTTGCTGAGGTGATGCAAGAACTTCACACGCAAGTGAAGCAGCGACTACAGAAGTCCAACCAAGAGTACAAGCGCAGAGCCGATCAGAGGAAGAGACAACTTCAGTTTGAAGTTGGAGACATGGTTCTGGCGCACCTGAGGAAAGAGAGGTTCCCAAGGGGGACATATAACAAGCTCAAGATGAAGAAAATTGGGCCGTGCAAAATCCTGCAGAAATTCGAGGAGAATGCATATGAGCTTGAGTTGCCAGAGGGCATCGAGATATCTCCGATTTTCAATATTTCAGATTTATACCCCTACAGGGCTGAGCAAGCAGACACTGGAACTGGGGAACCAGTGGTCTAGTGGTAGAAACAGCTACCAGTTGCACAAAAACCTCAGATGGAGTGCATACTGGATAAGAGAATAGGCAGGAAGACCAGGAGAAAGAAATATTTTGAGTACCTGGTGAAATGGAAGGATCACCCAGTGGAGGATGCCAGCTGGGAAACAGAGGCAGTGATACAAAAGCATGGGAAAACTATACAGGAGCTCATGGACAGGAACCCGTGAAATCTTTTGAGCTGAGGAGTATGATGCAGGAGCATCCACACCTCATCAAGCGAGCCAACGCGTGGAGCAGAAAAGACAGTTGGATAGCGCCAGCACCAAATTTTGAAACATTGTGATATTGTTGCACCAAAACATTAATGCATGATTTAAGGAAGCACACTTGTACATTGTAATGGACCTTGAGTAGATAATCTCACGTCCTTAGGTAGCTGAGGCATTTATTTAGATTTAATGCAGATAGATAAAATAATTAAGTCTAGATTAGACAGTTTTACTTTCGTGAGGGAAAATGGAATATAGGCACCCTCCTTTGTATTATTGATTCATTCTGATTATTCAGCATTCATACAAGAGCAAGGAGAGTGCAGAGCAGAGAGTTTGTGAAGAATCCCCATGTACAGACAATTGAATTAATAGGAAAGCTTTGATTCATTTCCATGGATGTGATTATTCTCTGTGTGTGGTTGATATTATGCTATTGCATATTTGCTTCTTGTTATGCCTTTTTTTTATATGCTGTGTGTGTGATTTCTTGGTAGATTTGAGATCTGTGAGGGAAAGGAGAACAAGTTTCAATTGTTTCTCTATCTGAGCCAGGATATTCCTACATAGAGTGCATTGAGGAGGCTAGACAGTTGAACTCTTATTCTCATCAGCCCAGAAGTTGAATTGGGTTATCAGAGCCGTGTAGGAGAGTTGCAGGGCGAGATAGAGATCTCAGCAGTTTGTCTGAGCAAGAGAAGATTTTTGCTGCAGGTGAGTGCACAGAATCTGGATGAATCCAACACTTAGAAAGTGGTTGGATGTGAGCGTAAGGAGTGCGCCAACCTTCAGTTGCAGGAGTGGGAGGAATTAAGCTCAGGAGGAATAGTCCCTTGTGATTTCTAGGAAAAGGACCAGGGGAAGCTCCGAGCAGGAAAAGCTTCTGAGCGAAAGATTCGTCAAGAGGAAGAGAATCGACGACTTGAAATTCCTGTGGAGATTTGCGAAATCCCACTGATCGTTGGATCGTGGACAAGTTGCACAAAGTTTATTCCTTTAGTGTAGGAGGCAAGGACCAATTCCATCAGGGATCGACATTTGGCGTTTGGCGATGTAAGTGTTTTATACTCGTCGAAATTGCGAGTCACGATTTCTCGAATTTATCGGGGCCATCGATTGTGACAAGGACAAGTGGTGCGAGATCCCAGAAGGTCGGGACTTGGCGTTCGGGACTTTTGGCATCAAAGAAAACTTGAAATGTGGGTCTACGATCTGTGAAGTCCTGAAGTGATGTGGAAGCATGTGGCCCCGGGAGTTAGTGGAGGACAGGTGGCGCTGTAGCGGAGAATCGGCAATTCGGCACTTAGGGTTTGGAAACCCAGGACATTGATATCGCGGGTAGCGATGTTCCGATAAGGGAAATCCCCGACGAAAGGAAGTGTTGACCGTTGACCCATCGGGGTTCAGAGGTTTGAATTGCACGAGGAGTGCACACAGGGTTCGCGATAGCGCGAACACCGATTTCCCGACTTGCAAAGGGGAGATCACCGAAGGAGTACTGTGGGTAGCGAGAACTCCCAAGAGGAGTTGGAAGAGCATTGTTTTTTTTCGGGCTGAGGTTAGTGAAGGTCCTGGTGAGTGCGGCTGCTGCCGAGAGCAGTTGTGTCAAACATGTTGTTGATTTCTTTGAACATTCAGTATCTATTTCAACCACATAATCATCATCATACTGATCATACTTGGGTAGATTATCCATGTAAGAAAAGTCATAAAACATGCACATCATATCAGTTGGTTGTTCCTCTACAAGTTGATTTGGAGTTTCATCTTTGACTATGTTGTGAATTGAATACATGAAATAATCATTTTCCAATCCATGATACCAAGGGTGAGCTCCAAAAGTTGTGGGAAGAGTGACCATTTCTTGCTCTGCAACTAACGGAACATGGTGTCTTTGAAAATCAAATTTTTCTCTTATGATAATCCTATGAAAAAATTATTCCATTGTACTTGCCAAAATGTCTAGCTTCACCTTTGAGGATGTCAGATGCTCCTTTTCTTTGTTCTTTCTATCTTCTGCCTCCAACTTTGACCTTTTAATCAACAAATGGGCTTTGACACTTATTACACTATCTTGCATTTATTTGATTTTTGTGATGTTTATTTCCCTCAACTAAAATTCCATTTATGGATCAAAGGCATCTGGATAGTTTAAGAGAGCTAAATCATGAGAAGGATTTATATCAACTAGCATTGAATGGTAGATTTGATTGAATCCGGATGAAAATTGTTGCATTGTTTCTCCCGGTTGTCTTTTCAAGTGATCATACTCTTCCAAAATGAGGAAGGGATTCCTCTTGATCACCCATTGATGCAAGAAAACTTTCACAAACTAATTGAGATCATTGATGCTTGCAGTTGGCAGATCTTTATACCATTTCTTAGCTCTACTTTGCAAAGATAAAGAAAATTCCTAATACTAACATCACTTTTTTCTACCTCAAAAAGGTCAAGATAATTTTCAAAACATTGAATGTGTTTTTCAGGAGTGATGTAGCCATATTCTCTGTTAAATCTAGGAAGATATTTGAAGTAATTGGCAGGGAAATCATGGAGTATGGGAGGTAAGACAAGAGGTTTGTATCTATCTCAGATTTTTACAGGTGTAGGAGTATGTACAGGGATCTTAACACTAGGCTTAACCTCTTGAGGCTCATTAGGTTGAACATGCTCTTCATAAATTTTGGTAGTATGATTTGGATCAGGATCATGAGAAGGGAAGAAACAATTAAAAAAAAACCTATCATATCTTAGATAAACTTCCAACTTAAATACCTGATCTTTTTAGATGGTCTGGTCATATTTTAGGTTCTTCCTCCACTGGAGTCTTTGAATTGCAATTGATCTAGAGTTGATTGGACTCACTAGATGGATGATTCAACCTTCTTATGTCTGATCATTGTCCACCATCAGTAATTATATATGGAACTTGATATGCTTTCTGAGGAACATCCCCAGTATGGTTGCCACTATGTTAGAACTTTGTAATTTTCCCAAGGCTGTGGAGGAAATCATAGAGGTAACATCAAACCACTTTGGAGTCAAGGATCTAGCCCTCCAAGACTCAGAGAGAGATCTCTCTGTATGATTTAGCTTTATTTGCTAGGAATTTTAGGCTAGTTATAAGAGTACAAGGTTGTTTGTTTGTTTTTAATTGTTTGGTTGGAACAACAAGGGAAAAACCATTGGGAAATGGAGTCACAACTCAGAATGGATCAAAATCAGGTCATAACTGGCCAATATGGCAAGGAAAGGTAGGAAAATCCACTTGATATTCAATATTTAATGCATGGGAAAGATGGAACAGATTAAGAAATCCAATTAAACACAAAGCAACTAAGAATTATGAGTTTAATCTTCAGTGGAAAAACACAGAAAATATTCCAAGCAAGTGACAGAGGGTACATTTAAACCAATTCTATCCTTTTGTCTCCTTAAAATAATTCAAAATGTAGAAAATAATTTTGATAACAAAAATAACAAATTAACAAAAAAAATAAACTTCACCAATGGGATTGGCCACAATAATCCTACAACGGTCACACTATATTACTGGAAATCTCATCCATGGAGGCTCTATGAGTTGTTTTTACAAAATTAATTCAAGTCTTCTAACAGGTCCTAAGTGATCAACCCTTATTACATTTGAATTATAACAATATATAGAAATATTATCTCCCAAGATCAGGAGGTCGAATTCAACAATCTTGCCAAAAATAGAAACAAATCCCTCAAAGTTTTGTAATGCCTGCCATGAAAAAAGGGTTGGACTGTTGAAAATAAGGGCCAACTCAGACACTCGTATCTCACAAAATATGAAAGTTGTGAGAAAACTGAAAGAAAATATTGTAGATGAGTCTGTCCTGAGAAAAAACATCTTTAGGTGTTTCCAATTTCATCTCCATATCTTCAAAACATCTACTGCAAAAACATGACAAAATCAGGAAAAATGGAATACTAAAAAATAGTGCTCAGAGATGGCTTTGATTCTCCCAATTAGTGATACCTATGCCAAACCTAAGAGAGGTATTTTTCTTCAGCCCGTTGTAGAGAAAATCAACTCTCTTGGTTTTTCAAAATTCCTTCTTATTTGCCCAAAAATTCTCTGGGAAGACAGGTGGTCAAACTAGCAAAAAATGGTTTTTGACTTGGGGGAAAGTGGTATCTCGGACCCCCTTGGGGTGGTAAGTGGTATTAGGGGGGCGGTATGATAAGACCTAGTGGTGACAAGTGTCCAAGCCAAAACCACTTTTCCCGGACCCCCCCTTGTTAAAGTTAGAATGGATGGGGGGGTCCGGAAAAAAAAGTATGTCGTTGATTTTAATTTTTGGGATAAGTGCGTAAGGTGCACATTTTTGTTTTTTGTTTTATTTTTTTTACTTATTATTTGTTTCTTTTATTGTATTTTGTTTTAATTTTTATTTATTATTTAGTTTTACGTGTTTTTATTGTATTTTGTTTTAATTTTTATTAATTATTTAGTTTTATGTGTTTTCATTTAGTTTTTATTTTTATTTGTTTTTTGTTTTATATTGTTTTTATTTTATTTTATTATATTATTGTTTTAAGTTTTGTTTTATTACATTTTGTTTTTATTTTAATTTGTTTTGTTGTTTAATAATTTTTTTTATTCGTTTTTATTTTTTATTTTTATATATATTTTAAATGTTTTAATATTGTTTTATTTTTTAGGTTTTGTTTTTTAGTTTAATTATTTTATTAATTATTGTTAATTAGTTACAAGCCTAGGTTTTAATTAACTATTAATTAATTTATTAGCAACAACCCTAACCTAGTTTTACTAATCTAATTAAATTTATTATGTTAATTTGTATTAAACAATGCCACTAACCATTTATTAATAACATAATGTTTTTTATCCTAAGCTTGTTTATTCATGTAGGGACAAAATTTGGATGAGGGGTGAAGAAATGGGGGTGAAGGAATGAAGGGTATAGCAGGGTGATGAAGGATCGAGCAAAATGGATGGAGGGAGAAGTGAAATCAATCGAGCCCAACAAGCCAGATGTCTTCATCACGAGAGAAATACCAAATAGATAGTTGAAGAATCAAATCACCTATGATTATAGGACCCCAATAGTGTCTAATCACCATTCAAAATGGTTATCTATTGAGGGAGATTACAATGAGTGGAAATCTAATCTGAATCAGATCTAGATCCTTCCTACCACCATCCACTTAAGGAGAGCTCATCTATAGCCTGTGTGAAGGAACAACTTCGATCTCCTAGCGTGACAACATTCAATTGCTTTAATTACATTTAAAAATTTGAGGATGAAATGACAGGGTTGATGCCTCTCCCCTGCTTGAAAGCACACCAACACTAGAAAATTAGCGTGTTTTAAGGTGGAGTGATTCTCATGAATCACATTATATCTACATAAGAATTAATTAAACTAAGGATTATAGTGGGGATGTTACATTACCTCTTTATTTCTTCAACATAATTCTTTCTTTATTATTTTTTACTAGCAAATTTAATCAACCTCTGGGCCTTTATCCCCTCTTCTCATGAGAGAATGAACCATGACCCATTACCTAAGTTTAGTACACTTCAAAAGGCTCTAGGATGGTAAGTGTTAAGTATGGCATGGAAATGGAACATTACCCTTGTGAGGCCCCCCCAATAGTACCCTTTTTCATTGGGGGTGACAACATGAGACTAGGGTACAAATGCTTTCCACCAAGGTGAAGAAAGGAAACACACATAAATTCTTGAGCTTATGATCCTTTATCCAACTTCAAGCAATGATCCTCATTCACATGCCTAATACATTAATCACAACACTTTGTATGGAAGAAGGACTAATATACCTCATGGTGACACTAGGTTACCATATCCTAAAGATTGTGTTGACTTGATGTGATGATCTTTGTTGATCCAAAGTAAAAGAGGCATCCGAGGGAGGATTATAGGATACCATAGGTGGGAATGATGATTGTCATCATCATCAAAATCACTATATTCATTGTTTTCCACGAGTCATGATCTCCTCTAGTTATCCCTAGTAATGGGGGGTAATAAGAGTACTTAGCCACCCACAACCATCTTTATGTCCACACAACAATAGAGAAATGGATAATAACATTTGGCACCATTCTCCTAAGGTAGACCTGAACAATTTTGATGGTTTTGACCCATCAGGATGGGTCACCTAGATGGAACTTTACTTTTCCATCTAGGGACATGGATGACATGATGAAACTTAGGG
This sequence comes from Picea abies, assembly GCA_900067695.1. Classification (NCBI taxonomy): domain Eukaryota; kingdom Viridiplantae; phylum Streptophyta; class Pinopsida; order Pinales; family Pinaceae; genus Picea; species Picea abies. The sequence continues at coordinate 1,024 of CBVK0100005073.1, read as the reverse complement.
TGGGGGTCTTGTATCAAGATCTGAAATGATGGAAATGGTGGGAATGGAATAAAAATTATTATTTAGTGATCAAGGGATCAAAATTTGCTCAATTTTCAAAGTGCTCAGATTGAGACGAAACTAGTACCATTGTGTCCGTCTCGTTTTCCTGATTCCGGCGGTATATTTATTTTCGCAAATGGAGTCCGTATGGAGGAGATATCGCGATTTTACCGTCAAGTCAAACAGGTCAAAATTGGTGTTGACTGTACATGTCCGTACAGTCCGTACGGCCACGTGGAGGGCCGTACCATGATGCTGACATGGCAGAGGGGTGACGTGGCGCACATTGGTTGGTTGTTCATGGTCCAATCATAAACTGACACGTGTCACTTCATTTATGTTTAATTTGGCTTTGTAAAAGATATTGGGAGTCCGCGGGGTTTGACCCCGGGACCTCCCCCCATGGTAAAGCTTTAACATACACGCGCTAGCCAACATACCCGAGCTTGCTCCTTGTTATATGAGCGGGCGAATATACATTTGAATTTGCGTGTTGTATTGTATGGAAAGGGGGGGGGTCGGGGCTTAGCCCCGACCCATAATATAATGTTTAAACCATATATAAACATATGCCATGTAACATATATATTCGCGCGGGAAACTGTGGTATATATATATATATATTATGTGGGCGCGCGGTTTGGAACCCGCGACCCATAATATGTATGCACGGGATTTGTTATATGTGTTATACATTGTGTTAACACGCGGTTACACCCGTTGCACGGTTTTACAACTACTTTGATGCCGCGCCTTTGGTCGTATGACCATATGACCCAATGCTAGGTGGTTGGGGGCCAGAGGCGCCCAAACCGTCCTACAGTTTGGACCGTTTTTGGAACTGCTCAGTTCTGAGTTTATATGCGCGATTGGAGCGTGTTCCAGGTTCATGTACAGATTGTAGAACCAGAGACAGCAAAGAAGGAGGGAGACTTTAGAGGAGGCTATCTTCTTCATTTTTCGACCGTTTCAGGTGCCGTCA
>CBVK0100005072.1:0-15647 GCA_900067695.1 Picea abies | reverse complement strand
AAAACTGTCTAATCTAGACTTAATTATCTTATCTACCTACACTAAATCTAATAAGTGCCTCTGCTACCTAAGGACGAGAGCTTATCTGCTCAAGGTCCGTTACAGTGTACAAGTACGCTTTAATTTGAATGCTTTCATTCAAATGGCGGCGCAACAGATATCAAGGTGATTCAAAATTTTGGTGTTGGCGTCATCCAGTTGTCTTTTCTTTCTCCACGCGCTGACTCGCTTGATGAGGTGTGAATGCTCCTACATCAGACATGTAAATCCAAAGTTAGCACCTCTTATCCAAAAGGAATTGCAAAAGACGTTGGAAGCCAAGATTATTTCTCCCACAATAAATTCAACCTGGGTATTTCTCCCACAATAAATTCAACTTGGGTAGTTAATCTTATGGTTGTAAGGAAGAAAAATGGAGAAATAAGGTTACCTGTCAAATTTATAAATTTGAATATGTTATCAAAAAAGGATAACTATCCATTACCCAACATGGAACGTTTATTAGAAAGGATTGTAGGATTAAGGATGATGTCCATGTTAGATGTATTTTAAGGATACAAGGAATAAAAGAGACTCATGGAAAAATTTCATGAGGGGTTATGAAGTGGACATTATGTAGTGATAAAACAACCCATAAGATTCTAAGGGGTTGGTTATTATTAGCCCACTATATTCCCTGATGTCCATAAGTTTGTAATATCTTGTTAACCTTGTCAACTCTTCACAAGAAGGAAAAAGTTATCCACTTTTCCTTTGTATCCAGTTGTAGTGGAAGCACCCTTCCAACAATGGGGCCTTGACTTCATAGGTGAATTTAAAGATAATCCAAGAAACAATTATCAATGGATTCTCATGGCTACTAATTACTTTACTATATGGGTTGAAGCAATACCTACTAAAAGGGTGAATGATACTACAATGATAGAATTTCTAGAAGATAAAATCATCACTAGGTTTGGTTTTCCAACAAAGATTTCTACTGGAAATGCCAAAGCCTCCAACTATTATCCTCAAGTAAATGGTCTTGCAGAATCTAGTAATAACAATTTGATGACCATAATAAAAAATATAGTGGGGGGTAATAAGAAAAGTTGGGATATTAAAACAAAGCATGCATTATTGGTTGATAGGAAAAAAAAGAAAGAATACATAGGAAAAATCCCATTTGAATTAGTATATGGGATGGAACTACATTTCCCATTCACTTGAATATCCCAGTATACCATATTTTGCAGCAATTATCCTCTAACCATGATGCAATTCAAGAAAGTTCTTCAATCGCTTTACAAATAATTCGGAAAATTTTAAAGGTAAATTCGATAAAAAAAAGTCTCACCCAAGGACTTTTCAAAAAGGCAATCTTGTCCTCATGTGGAATAAAAGAAATGAAAAATTAGGAAAGTGTGGCAAGTACAAAATTTTGTGGTTGGGTCCATACAAAATTGATAATTTTTCAGGTGAAAATCATTTCTACCTTAGTTACTTGGATGGTGAGAAACTGCCACTTCCCTTAAATGAACAAATCCTAAAAGAATTCTTCAAATATAACATCTCATGCCATGGAACATCTAGGTAAGATAGATTATGATAAATAATCTCTTTAGTGTGAGCATCAGATTTACTATTCATGCACTTTGCTTTGCCTTCGTACATTAGAATTATGCTTTCATGGATGTGGCTAATGCTTTCATTGTCATGTAAGCTCCTTTAATCATGATCTATCTAATTGGTATCCATGTAATTTCCTACTTTATTTTATGTTATATGGGAAGGAACAAGGCACTTATGTCTTCATCCCTCTCCGAGATCTAATATATATCTTTTGAGATTGTTTCAACTTTATCATTTTTTCAAATTCTCGATTTCTCATGCACTCTTACATAGAGTATGTTACACCTCATATTCACCTCAATGTACCCTATATTTTTTTTTCATATGTATACCATCGTATGAGTAGACTATGTGCCTTATTGTGCCATGATGAGACACAAGTTTGGTTGTATTTTCACTCATGTATTGTATTGGACAACACTTATGTCATAGCCTTAATATCCACCCTACAGGTTAGAGAGGAAGCCATCAGTGGATAGAAGCCTTAATACAACTTTTTCCTGAGGTTTGACCCTTTCCATAGAATTTTTGGAGGGCCTCGCATGACACCTAGCATGTAATAAGCAAGGCCTCACTAGACGATAGTGTCTCAACAATAGAGGCATTGTCAAACTTCTAGAAAAGGGGAGTTATGAGGCGAGGGGTGAGAGATGAGTTGGATATTCTAGAGGCCACTAGAAACTTGAATGATGTGAGTTCCTAGGATATTACTATTAAGATCCAACTCATTTCTCACCCCTCGCCTTGTAACTCCCCTTTTCTAGAAGTTTGGTAGTGCCCCTCTTGTTGAGACATTGTTTTCTAGTGATGCCTCACCTATTGCATGCTAGTTGTCACGCGAGGCCCTCCAAAAATGCTCAGGAAAGGGTCAAACCTCAAGAAAACGTTGCATTAAGGATTCTATCCACTAATGGATTCCTCGAATACCTATAGGGTGGATATTAAGTCTATAACATCTTAGATGTTCTATGTATTGGTAGGGGGGCTTATGTGGTATCTCTAAACCCCATGTGGTCAATCATGGCACATCCTTTAGTCTCCATTTTAAGATAGGATTGTTCTTATATAGTTATGGTCGACTGCCCCTTGATCTTGGTAAAACTTCATCATGTAATTTATGATATGGGTTAGGTATGCAACCATCTTGGGGTGGATCTACTAAAACACACTCGATCTAGAGGAGATTCATAGTCTCTCTTACCCCTTTGTATATGATTTAAAAGTGCTTCTCTTTATAAAGGTTTTCACACCTATGTATAGCACACTTGTGTATTCCTAAACATGGATCCCTCTCTTATGTATTCATCACACTTTGGTCATCTATTATCAAATATGATTCTACATATGGTCAATCAGTGTCACATCTCCCAAGGTAGTGTAATAGTTCTCAAGGAGGTACACATATTCCAATGCATTGGTCACATCCTCTGAGACACGTTTAGGCTACATTTGCAAACATAGGTATCCTCTACACATGCCACATTTGATATCCTAGAGTTCCCTTCTTCTTTCACCAATTTTGTAGGTCTCTTTCACATAATTTGAGGGTCAACCCACATGTGTAAGGTTTATGACAACCATTGGATGTTTTTGGTGATGATTTGTCTTAGAGAGTGTTGATGGTGGGAAAAATTCTACCAAAAACAACAAGGGAGAATCGCACGATGGCAAGTCCCAATCAAAATCACTCTCATGTGAGGTAGTGATCTCCATTGGTATATGGGCTTAGTTGCCGCAAAAAAAGATTAGATACAATGTAATATCGATCCAATTAAAAGTGTTTAATTTGAAAATCTATATAATTAATATAATTAATACTATATCTAACAAATATAAATCCTAGATAGCTATGAACATACTTATTTTAATACAAGAAAATAAATTAATTATTAAATCTAAGAAAATAATTCAAAGAATTCAATAATAAATTACGTGAAGATACATACATTTCTATTTTATGAATAAATAGTTATTAAATATGATATAAGTATCCATGTATACAATAAATATCTATCACTTAAATCACCAATTCACAAAAAAAAAATTCATGAAAGGAAAAAACATGCAAGAAAACTCAACTTATATAAATATTGATTGAACAATCTCACATGTACAAGAGATATTTAAAACACATATATTCAGACTTCTCCTTATTATTAAAGCTGATAAGAAATTATATAGGTTCACTACCAAGTTTTTCCAGCCCTAGTATTATGAAAAGAACCTATACTTAAACTAGTTTCCTATTACATACATCCAATTTCTAGAGACTTTTAGTTACAATCGTCATGATTTTCCAACTCAATTGTTGGAAAATCCCTATAATTATTACTCATAACCAATTATGTTGACACAAGTTTTGTGTTTTCTGATTTGAGGAATTTTGTTTTTTTTATTTATCCATTTCTTCCTTAATCATCTCGTTTTGTATGCTATCCTGGTTATCAAGATTATTCATGTTTCTTATAAACCTATCGAAAACATATAATCATAGTAATCAGCATGCATACGTTAGATAAATATATCAAAATAATTCTAAGTAAATTTATTTAAAACTTATAGTAAAACAAATAATTCAATTCAATGATTTATCATTTCAACTTTACTCAATATAATTTGATTTTTCAGAATATAGAATTTGATTCAATCCTAACTGCAAAGAATGCAAATTTGTTTTTTTTTTTACAGGTGAGCAATTATGTAATCATCGCACGGCTGTAAACCATTAATACCACATTGATAGGGTGTATTTGCAATAAAATATTTATGAGTGCTTCTTTAACCATTGAATTTTTTGTGTGTGAAAACATACGGTATAGACCGAAGTATATTGAATATCATTTTAGTGATGAGCGTATATCATATACATATATAAAAATAAAAAATCTAGAGGTCATGGTAAATAAGAAATACTATGATGACACATTATTCAAGACACGTCAACTGATGGTGAATGACACATAGGATAACTTAGATGCCATGTAGGTCTATTTTCGATAGCATGATCAATTTAAATATGACATGGTGTATAACCGACAGTTAGTATAGACAGGGATTTTGGGCACATCACAAGGGTTTATACATTTGGGTATCTAGATATATGGGTGATTTGAGATTTGAGAGGAACTCAATTAACATTATCTCTAATGTTAGATGTAAATCTAATGTTTAGATATATCTGGTATTTAGAGCATCCAGGGTTTCAAAGTTGTGTTCATCAATAGGATTCTGAATTCATATATAATTATGAATGAATGACGACCAGTATCTGAGGTCCAGAAGACTCAAATAACCTCAGGATTTCTTACCTCCTAGATCTGGATACAAGTTTAATAGTTATTTGATATCCAAGCGTATGGTATGCTAACATAGCGCATGTGAGTGATTGTTTTGTATATCTTAATATGATTGGTGATGCACAATATTAGGAATCTAGGGTATCTAGGGTGTTCCAATTTGTAATAGTAAATTGTCTCCTGGATCTGGATGCATATCACTCTGAAATTAAGTTATCCGCATCTAGGATGATTAATCCAACAGCTAGTCAATCGGGTTTGGATTCAATAAAAGAACATTTCCTTCATGAAATTTAGCATTCTGCAAAAATGAACTTAGAAATCAAATTGGGTTAAATTAATAAGGAAAAAAAAAACATTGAAGTGAATCATGAAAAGCTTAAAAAGAGATCCAAAAACATTATCATACAAAATCTAAACAATGAAAAGAAACTCTTAACAAACAAGCCAAAATCCAAAGCAGATGAGTAAAATCATTAAAATACTAAAAAAAAAATTAAAGGGTCCCCATTATTTAATGAAACAAATAGGGGGATTATTATGCAGGCTACAACAATTGGCGACTAATTAGGAGAACCATTAATCTTTTCACTTATTATTATAAGGTAATATTTATATCCAAAATATAAGACATTAGTCTTGTGCTTCTACAATTTTTAAGATTACGTGAATCTATTATACTTGATACCAATAAAGAACAAGTTGTTAATCTCAAGTACTCATAACTAAAATACTATTTCTATAGAGCTCATTGTATTAGTTAAATTTTAAAATACATATTGATCAGTTAAGAAAATAAGTTAAAATGTTATATCTTTTATACTAACCAATGTTTTCACACTTTTGTTCCTCATATGAACCTTATTACCCACCATTGTTTCCCTCCAACGAGCGTTCGTGAAGCTCAAATAAAAATAATAAAAGAGAAAATTTCCTTAGAAATCACACTTGATCATACTTTATCAAACATAATGATTCATCATTGTAAGAGATAATTGTTGATGAAGTTCATACTATCATAAAGGTTTTTTTACATAAAATCCCTTGATATTTGTGATCAAAGTAAAGTTATCAAAGGTTCAACCATAATTAATTTATGATGAAAAAACTTGCAATCAAAACTGTACAAAGAATTCAAAAACTAAATTATGAGCAATAGAACTAAAAGAAATTGCAATTTAATTTATTAAAATATATACAATTTTTATGCAGATAAATAAAATTTAAATGAAATTAAGAAAAAAAAATCTTTAAGATTTGGCTATTTAGGGGAGGCCTTCTAACTCCCTTCAAATGATTGCAAAATGTACGTTGAAGATCCAACTGTTCCATAAATTTCAAACAGGCCTAGAAATAGGTGTTGAAATTTGGTGTGTTTTCCCTTTACTTCATGGGCTTTATCCCATTTCAGTACTAAATCACCAACTTGAAAATCCTTATTACTAACTGAAGTTTTGTCAAACCAATGCTTAATAACTTGTTGATGCAAATTAAATTTGTTTTTTAGATTTTTCCCACTCTTCTTCTAATTTAATCAATATTTCAATCATTTTCTACATTATTGGGTAATTATCATTCCTAACATATTGTGTTAACTGCAGAGAGGGTAAGAAAACATTAGACAGTAAAATAGCTTCCTTTCCATAGATAAGGAAAAAAGGAGAGTTTCCTAATTCTTTTTTGGGAGTAACTTTGTTTACCCATAATGCATTGTGAAGGGCTTTGTGCCAATTTCGTTGATGTTCATCAATAGTCTTTTTGATAATTCTGATAAAAATTTTGTTTGTAGATTATGCTAAATCGTTACCTTGTGGGTAATAGTTTGCAAATTATTAAATTTTAATTCCTTTGTCAACAACAAACTCAAATAGATTTAAGAATGAAAAATAAGAAGCATTATCATAGACTAGTGAGTTAGGAATTCCAAACCTTGTAATAATGTTTTGTTGTAGGAAATATATCACATGATTTCCATCAACGGTTTTAGAGGAATAGATAATGTCCACCTCATGAAATAATTTGTTGCGATGAGGATGTATTTATGGAGTTGAGATGAATTTGGAGTAATTTCTCCAATTATATCTAGTCCCCATTGTTCGAATGGACTTTCTATCATAATAGGTTGCAATGGAAATGTTGGTTTTTTCTCTCTTCCAACAGATGTCTAAAAAATTTTACATTTTCTTGAATAAGAGTGAGCATATTTAAATTTTGTTGGCCATTAATAGCCAAAACATGAAAATTTATGGGAAGTGGTATCTCTACCAAAGTGTCCTCCTGTTGGGCCATCATGTAGTTCAATCAATACTTTTTTGATATCTGCTTTCTCTAAACATATTAACAAAACACCATCATAATTCTTGCAGAACAACAATCCATCAATTAATTGATATTGAGCATATTTCAATAGTAAGGTTGTATTCTTTTTAGGATCTAAATATTGTGTAGTACCATTATTTAAATAATATTTTATCTCATTATACCACAAATTAGTCGAAGCAAGCACATAATATATTTCTTTAATACTTACTTCTCGTTCATTTTCCCAACTTGTTTCTCCATCATTTTGTGAGTCCTCGAATTCTACTGCCAGCATACAAAGTCTTTGTCCTCGAATGTTATTTGCAGGCTTCATTTCCAAATCGTACTATGGAAGCATAGTCATTCAATTCGCTCTCTTGTCTCCTAATTATTAATGGACTAGTAAATGTCGTACAGAAGGGTGTGGGACAGTTAATTTAGTGTGAGATTTGAGTAGATAAGGTCTGAAATATTTTATTTCCTTAAAGACAACAAATGCTTGTTTTTCCACTTCATAATATTTAAGTTCAGCTCCCTGCAATCCTAAACTCATGAATGAAATTGACACTTCACTACCCTATGAATTATTCCGAGTCAATGCTATAGAAAATGATGAGTCAGTAGCAAAAGTGTATAAATTTTTTTTTTACTAAAATTGGGACTCATCCATGTGGGAGCTTGTGATATTTCTTATTGAATAGAATCAAATGATTATTTTTATTTAATATCTCATTTAAACGTAGAATTATTTTTAATCATGTCCTGTAATGGCTTCACTATTTCAACTAAGCTAAGAACAAATCTTCTTATCAAATTAATTTTCCCTAAAAATGATTGCATTGATCTTTTATTATGGGGAAATGGAATTTGTGAATTTTTTTTTGTTCTTTTAGGTTCTATAATAATACCAAATTTAGAAATAATGAAACCCAAAAGTTTATCTTTATTTACAACAAAAATAGTCTTTTTTGGATTTAATGAAATTCCATAACTTTTACAACGATCAAAAATCTTCCTCGGATGATGTAAGTGATATTTCCTAATTTTTCAAAATATAGTAACATCATACAAATAAACAACCATTGATTTATTAATCAAACCTATGAATGTGATGTCCATTTCCCTTTGAAATGTAACACCTGTGTTGATTAATTTGAATGGCATTTTTCCATAGGTGTGGGTGCCCCATTTTTTTTCTAAATGTGTTCTTTATTTGATCAGGTTGTGAGACTAGGACCTGGTTATAACCAAAAAACCCATCTAATAATGATAACATATTTGATCCTGAGACACACTGTAAAATATGTTCCATAGGAGAGACAAGATAATTGTCCTTGTCTGAAGCCTTGTTAAGGTTACAAAAATCAATGCAAATCCAAATTTATTCGTTCTTATTTCTAACAAGAACCGTGTTCGAAACCCATTGAGAGTGTCGAATGGTAAAAACAATCTTTGCTTCCATCAATTTATTCAATTCTTTTCTAATTTGTTGCTCCATTGTTGGGTGCATTTTCCTCAATTTTTGTTGGATAGGTTTTGCATCTCTTTTCAGCAGTATCATATGCTGAATGATTTTTGTGTCATATATTTTCAAGTCTTTATATGGCCAAGAAAAAATTTCCTTGTACTCCTTGAAAAGTTTAATGAATGCAAATATTTCTATAGATGTACATCTAATTCCTAGATTGATGTTCTGAGGATTTTCACTAGTGCCTAAATTTATTGCCTCATATTCCATGGATGAACTATTCATTTTACAGCTTGTCACTCCTTTAAATTTATCTTGAAGATCATAAAAAAATTCCAACAAACCACTAATCTTGGTAAATCATTTTCATCTGTGGTTTCTGACTCTAGAGATGACTCATTTATTTCCAAATCTCATTGTTTCTCATCAATGATAGATTTTTTAAATGTATCCTCCTATGTAAGGAATTCCAAAAGTTGATTATCATCATCAAAATCTCTCCAATTTGTAATATTATCGGGGATTGAGGGCCTGAAAATTAATTCAATATGGAATTTGTGAGACAAGAAATCAACGGAAGGGATTAACTTGGATGCTACATTAGTGAGCAATTTAGCATCAGAATTATGAGAACGTGGTACAAAAATTATATTAAATGCATCAAAATTAAGAATCAAATTACATATCTCATGTTGATAATTTCTCAAGTAATTTGAAACACAATGTATTAAATTTGTCACATGTTTGACTACAATTTCGAAATCGTCGATAAAATTTAATTGCTTCACATTTAAATCAATAGCTTTTCTAAGACCTTGAAGAAGTGCCTCATACTCAGTGATGTTGTTAGTGCACTAGAACTCCAATATGCAAGCTATCATATATTTATTACCTTTTGTGTCCTTGAGGATGAATCCTACATCAACACCCTCGCTTGATTTGGAGCCATCAAAATATAAAAACATAAATTTATATTTACATTCAAATTTACATGATATGAAACTAGATATGTACAATTTACACCAACCTTAGTAGTATGAAGGAGTTCACATTATTGAGATGAATCTACAAAAAGTGACCACACAACAATAAAATTACCAAAAAATAAGTCAAAACAAGATTTACCAAGAGTAGACTGTGAGAACATTACAGGCTCATTATGATCATTTAAATTTGTTACAGTGTGTCTCTTGGGCCTTTAATGTTCTTCTTTAATTTTATTGGGTTGGCCATTGTAAGGTAACAATAGAAGTGATCAATTTGTCGCAAAATTCCCATTTAACTTTTCAAACCAATATATACTACGTAACAAATCATAATATTATGGGATGTCTACAACCAAAATGTCTATAATCTTGTGAAATTTGGGATTAGAGGATAATCTAATAAGCATATCCTTTAATTCTCCTAACACCTTAACACTTGATCGATCTAATTGGATAATCTTGATAGTGATTTTTTTAGGTTCAACATTAAGTTTCTTGCAAATAGAATAAAGAATCACATTGGATGATGCTCCTGAATCCACTAAGAAATTGTGAACATTTCTATTATATATTTCAAATAAAAATGGTGGAGTATGTGAACGAGATTTTTCCCCTATTAATGTTTTATTTACATTAGATTTGTTTTTTTGGTAAAGAACTCAAAGTTGTTTTTCCTTTTCCTTTTCTCCAGCAATAGATGTGTTATTTTCATAATTGTTACTATCTAATTCCTATAGTAATTTTTTTTGTTGTTGTGTGATTTTAGAAAATTCAAATAAAGATATATTATCTCTAGTCTTGTTCATGTCTTCTACCCGATCATAATCTAACTGATCAAAAATTAAACTAGATTTACATGTACTTGAATTGATTTTGTTGTTAGGAGAAGTTTTCTTCATTGGATACGATGTGGAAGAAGACCTTGTGTTTGTTGGAGGTCCTTTTCTTATGGTTTGAGCCATGCAAATTTCCTTGATTTCCTCATCATCCTCATCAATTATACCTCTATAAATATCCCAAATAACATTAACCGACTGTTGAGGGATCTATTCATCTTCATGTTCATTGTCATTAATCTTATTTTATTCTCCCTCTTCCATCTCATTAAAAATCTTAAACATATTTACAAATTTAAGGCATGCCCTCTATGAATGGCTTGCATTATGGACTGTGCACAAACATTCTCTTGGGAAAATTATGCAAGATGAATCTCATCAACATAAGGATTTTGAATGTTTGGAGGTGGATTAGTTCTTTTGAATGGAGGTCTCCAAAGTATCCTATAAGAAGTTCCTTCCCCTGATATTTTCTTAAGATCAATTATGTCATTGGAGAGTTTTTTAATGACTTTATGTAAATTTTCCATATTCATTGTCTCCTTATCAACAGTTTTCATTAGTATTGTTTACTTTACATTAGGAATTTTTTTTTTTTTTTTTTTTTTTTTTTTTTTAAATGTAGACTTTCCTGCAATACTAAGCATTTGGTTTTATACAATTAAAGTTTATTCAAAATTTTCCATATTCATTGTCTCCTTATCAACAGTTTTCATTAGTATTGTTTACTTTACATTAGGAATTTTTTTTTTTTTTTTTTTTTTTTTTTTTTTAAATGTAGACTTTCCTGCAATACTAAGCATTTGGTTTTATACAATTAAAGTTTATTCAAATATGTCAACTAAAGTAGTTTTTCCCTCTATCTTACCAAATATTGAAATAGAGGATGTAAGAGCAGTAGTGTAAAATTCAATGATCACATTAGTTGCAGGTCTTGAGTCTTTTGGTATTTTGTTAATTAACTTCAAAAACATCTAATTGAAATCCTTAATATTTTCTTTAGGGTTCATTTTGATTTGAGAAAGTTCTAAAACTAAGGTTATTGGTGTCTTGTCTTCACCAAAAATTTTAATAAATGTAGTTTTGAACTCATTCCAATTATTGATGGACCCCTGAGGTAATGTGAAGTACCATGTAGATTATTTTTCTTCAAAGGTAAATGGAAACAATATACAAACAACATATTTGTGTTCAACAACCATTAAATGTGTTGCTAGCATAAATTTACTTACATAATCCTCTGGAGATCCCTTTATCTAGATCATATTTGGGAAGACTTCTCTAGGTGCTTTGGTAAATCATGTAATTGTTTGATACAACTACTTCACCAGGTGTTATCCACAGTGTTCTTGGTTGATTAGACATGTTCCTCGGTGGTGACCTTCTTGGACTATGTGGTGGCCAAGCCCTAGGAGTGTGATTATGATTTCCTTCAGATGATTGTTCAGGAAAATCGTGTGGAGACTCTAGAGGACTCTTGGAAGTTGATGGTGGTTTTCTTGCACTACCAAATAATTCAAATGTTACAACACTTAGTATGCTTTTCCCTATAAAACTTCAGATAAATGTGAATTTGGATCAACTTCAGAAAATGTTTTCAAGTCACCTTGTTGCTCTATTCTTGAGAACTTACTTTTTTGTGGGACAGAAAATTGAATAGGTGACTGACCTAGCTCCTTAATTTAAGTTCTAGTAAGAACCCTTGTTTCTTGTAACTTAGGTAATGATAGATTATGCAACCAGTTTTCTCTAGTTAAACTTGTAGATCAGTAATTTCAAAATGAGATGTTATAATATTGTTACTTTGAAATTCAATTTCTTGTGGTACAGGTAAATGTCTAAATGACTCGGATATAATCGATTTAGTAGGTTACACAGTTTATTTAAATGATTTTGTAGCGGATGGTTTATGTTGAGGTGTGGCTTGAGTAGATCTATATGGCTTGATGATTCATGATGTTCTTTCTACCATTCAAATCATTTGTCCCTTCTTCTAGCGCCAAAAAAAATTTAATGGTCAAAAAAATTCTACCAAAAACAACAAAGGAGAATCGTCTAATGGAAAATCCCAATCAAACTCACTCTCGTGTGGGGTAGTGATCTCCACTAGTATAAGGGCCTGCTTTCCACCAAAAAGTATTGGATACGATGTAATATTGATCCAACTTAAAGTATTTAATCTGAAAAATATATATAATAACTTTAATTAATACTATATCTAACTAATATAATCCTAGTTAACTAGGAGAAAATTTATTTTAATCAGATACAAGAAGAGAAATTAATTATTCAATCTAAGGAAATAGTTCATAGGATTCAATAACGGTTTGTGTGTAGATACATACATTTCAATTTTATGAATAAATGGTTATTCAGAAAATAGGATATAAGTATCCATGTATCCAATAAATATCTATCATTGAAATCACCAATTCATGAAAATAATTTCATGAAAGGAAAGAACATGCAAAAAGCTCAACTTGCGGAAATATTAATTGAACAATCTTACATGTACAAGAGATATCTGAAACAGATATATGACCTTCTCCTTACTATTAAAACCGATAAGAAATTATACAGGTTCAATACCAAGTTTTTTCAGCCCCAGCACTATCAAAACAACCTCTACTTAAACTAATTTCCTATTACATACATCTAATTTATAGAGACTTTTAGTTACAACAATCTTGATTTTTAAACTCTTAAAATTGTTGGAAAATTCTTATAATTAGTACTCATAACCAATTATGTTGACACAAGTTTTGTGTTTTCTAATTTGAGGAATTCATTTTACTTTATTTATCCACTTCTTCCTTAATCCTCTTGTTCTGCACACCATCCCGGTCATCAGGATTATGCTCGTTTCCTATAAACCTATAAATAAACACACAATCAGAGAAATCAGTTCGCATACCATAAATAAAATATATCAAATGCATTCTAAGTAAATTTATTTAAAACTTATTGTAAAACAAATAATTCGATTCAATGATTTATCCTTTCCACTGTTACTCAATCTAATTTGATTTCTGGAAATATAGAATTTGATTCAATCTTGACTGTGGAGAATGTGAATTGTTTTTTGACAGGTGATCGATTGTTTAATCATCGCATAGTTGAAAACATTAATACCACATTGGTCGGGTGGATTTGCAATAAAATATGTATAAGTGTTTCTTTAACCATTGAAGTTTGTGTATGTGAAAACATACGGTATAGGCCAAAGTATATTGAATATTATTTTAGTGCTAATCGTATACCATATAAATATATGAAAATCCGAAATCTGGAGGTCATGATGAATAATCAAGACTTTGATGAGGCATCATCCAAGACACATCAGTTGATAGTGAATGACACATAAAATAACTTAGGTTCCACGTAGGTCTATTTTTTATAGCATGATCGATTTAAATCTAACATGGTGTATAACTAGAAGTTGGCATAGAAAAGAATCCAAGCACATGTAACACCCGAGGTTTTGAACCCCCATTTTAAATAATGTATTGTTACAATGTTGAGAGGCCAGGGTGCCCAAACAATTATCAAAATGCCAGTGTGCCAAAGAAATGTAATGTTTTGATCATTATTAATAATAAACACATCGTTGGCTGCTAGACAAACAAGGACTAGAGTTATAGGGGGCTATGATTCCACAAGAGAGGGGGCTTGAGGGGCTAAGTGTTTATTCCTATGTTGATTACCCTTTTTGCCTAAGGGAGGGTATCGGTTATGTGAGCTTCTTGGGGAAGGCCAAGAGGTTCTTGATTCCCCATATTCCTATGTTAATTACCCTTTTTTCCTAAGGGAGGGGATCGGTTACGAGAGCTTCTTGGGGAAGGCCAGGAGGTTCTTGATTTCCCCAGGAGGTTACTTAAACCCGCTTCTATTCTGATGGGGGGGTTGGACTAATGAATTGTTCATTGATTCCCTGTATGATAATTCATGCTCCCTCATGCACTTTCATGCACCCATTTACCCATTCATTGATCCATCCTCCTCCTTTGTGTCTTGGCTTGGGAAAGGGAACCGAACTGTCGAAGAATTATCCACGAGATAGTTGGTTGTAGTGGTCGCTAGTGTGATCCAGCCGTGATTGAGGCCTGCATGTTTGAGATGTGCTGACCTATGTCCAGTGTTACTCACAGTTGTGAGTCCTGAGAGTTCCAGCATTAATATTTTGGACCAGTTGCATTGGAGCCTGAATAAGGAGAAGGATTTCCTAAGGGACTACATGGCAGAGAAGGGTGGAGGTTCATTCTCTTCGGTGGTGCAAGCTGGGTAGAAGAGAGTTGGGTACTTGGATTGTTGTGAGAGATGGGAATCCTGTGAGAGCTTGGGTTCTGACTAGTTTGGGAAGCCAAGTAACACTCTAGAACCGTCCTTTTGGATTCATAGCCCTGGCTCGAGGGTGACGCTATTGTTGAGATTTGGAATAGTAGTATCTATGGTTGGGTGGAACATCCTTGGTCTGCAGCCAGTTGGTGTCATCTTTCATAAATATAAGTGCTCTCTATTATGGTATCAATTGCATGTATATGAATGTATTTCCACTATATATTTAATTATCATTTAATTGAATCTTTAGACTATGCATGCTTGTTGACTACTGTTGTGCATGTTGTTAAAGTCTTTTCTTTTATGCATCCTTAAGTTTTAAAAAGGTATCATATGAAAAAGAAGTCCAAGGGCGGGCTTGGAGGTAGCGTACCCCAGCCTGTCGATTGTTGGGTATGTTACAATTTGGTATCAGAGCTTCTGGTTGAAATATCAGGTTGGGTCTATTGGCCAGAGTCTTGGGGTCGAGATCGGACTCTGATAGTGGAATTGAAAATCTCAAGAAGAATGGCGTTGAAGAATCTATGAAGGGGATAGAATGTCAGAGACCCGTGTAAGGGGTTTGAAGGATCATGACCATCCCCTTCGAATTCGGTAGCAATCGCCACTGTAGGATCAAGAGAGATCTGGGATCGTTGGATCAGAGGACAAGTGAACAGGGGTCGTCCGATGAAAAGGAAGCAAGGGTTAAGGTCACAACCATCGGTTCCCATGGGAGAGAGAGATCAACGGATAGGAGGCCCTACGGGGAACCAAGTTGCATGGGAGATAATTTCCCAAGGCAGTCCCACAATCCAAACCATGGTTTCAC
>CBVK0100005071.1:0-15647 GCA_900067695.1 Picea abies | reverse complement strand
AGCCAAATCACTGAAGAAACATCTAGGATTTGACTCCTCTGTCTGTGAAGTGTTTAATGAAACATCTAGTTTTGGATGTTCTCATCAGAAAAAGTCACCCAAGAAATGGTCTAAGAAACACTATGATTGTCAATCCAAACCATCTTCATTCCGAAAACCTAAGAGACATTTCTTTCCTAAAAAGAAAGTTTTCTTCAGGAAAAGACCACAAAACCAACGAGCCAAGTGCACTTCTTCATGTTTTATCTGTAAGAAGCCTGGCCACTGGGCAAGTCAGTGTCCTCTGCGGTCTAAGACCAAAACCCAAATAAAAATCATGGAATTATTTTCCACTGGTTATGATCCAGCAGAGTGGGATATGGTCTCACACCATTCAGAAGGTGAGTACTTGTCACTTTCTGAAGGTTCTGATGATGAAGGTGATGTACTATTTATAGATAATCACTCTGACTATTCATCTAACTCTGACACTTCCATGGAACCTGAACTTCTTAATTTCCTAGATATTAAATCTCTGTCTTCTTCCATTGACATTAAAATGTTTTCTCATTTTTCTCCTTACATTGACCTCCCTGCTCTTCTGAAGCAACGATATGAGTTAGAAGATAAATTATCCACTCTAACTCCTGGCCAATTTCACTTGTATGATAGATATACTGACCAGCTCCAGTTCCTCAATGCTCAAATTCACTCCCTGCAACAGCCAAGCGTGGTGAGTATTCGACATTACACTCCCACTGATGAAGAATTTGCTGCTGCAAGTAAACCTCTCTCTCTCCCTACTATTAGAGAGGATATATCTCGAGGAAAAGCTATAGTTGCTCCTCCCTCATCTCCTCTTCATGAGACTTCTCTTGAAAATACTATCTTTCACCTAGAAGAAGAAATCAGAGAAAAAGAAATATTGGTGAAAGAACTATGGAACACCATAAAAACACAAAGAGAAGAATTGGCATTCCTCAAGATGAAAAGAAATGAAGAATTTGAAAAGGAATTGTTTGGAATAACAGAAGAGGATGTGTTTAAAAATAAAATGATAAAAGGCCTGGATGAAAGAGTTTTCATCACCATAGACATAAAGGTATCAGGATACTTGCAGTATTCATTAGATGCTCAACTTGATACTGGTGCAATGAACTCCTGTGAAAAACATGGAGCTATACCTGAATATTATTGGCATCCAGTTGATTTATCTTTTAAGGCTGTGAACAAGACTGAACTAAAGATTAAGTTCATATCTCTAGTGTTTCCAATATATATTCAAGGAAATAGAGTACCAGTCACATTTTGCAGTTTTGATACTGGTTCTGATATCTTACTAGGCCAAGACTTTGTAAATAAGTGTTTACCATTAACTGTAGGACAAGGATATGTACAGTTAAATATATTTGGCAAGGTTTGTAAGATTCCCAGCAAGACAGATTTTGAGAACAGAATAATAGAAAAAGAATCTGTCAGAAGCCTAGAACATTCAGCCCACAATCTTGTAAAGATCCAAAAAATATGCACTAATGCTCTGAAGCATGGGTCAGAAGCAATAAAAGACATAAAAGAGAAAATATAAAAGGATTGCACTTCTGACTACCTAGATGCATTCTGGACAAGAGAACAATACTTTGTAGATCTGCCATACAAAGAAGACTATATTCCCAGACCATAGAAAGCATCTGCAAATCATATGTCTCCAACAGAACTGGAGTATTGTAAAACAGAAATTAATGAATTATTGCAGAGAAAGTTAATTGAACATAGCAGAAGTCCTTGGGCTTGCCCTGCGTTTTATGTCAATAAACACAGTGAGCAAAAGAGAGGTAAACCCATAATGGTTATTAATTATAGAGCATTAAATGAAGCCTTATTGCCTCTCAGATTTACTTTTCCCTCTAAGGATCTGTTATTTGCAAAAATAGGAAAATGTAATGTCTTCAGTAAATTTGATTTGAAAAGTGGATTCTGGCAGATAGGCATAGTTCCAAAAGACAGATACAAGACTGCATTTGTTGTTCCTCAAGGACAATATCAATGGCGAGTGATGCCATTTGGACTCAAGAATGCTCCATCCGAATTTCAGAAAAGGATGGATGATATATTTGGGAATCTACATTTTGTTATTGTGTACATAGATGATTTGCTGGTGTGTTCTTTTGATTTAAAACAACATGTACATCATCTTGAGATTGTATATAATCTTTTGTTCAAACATGGATTAGTACTCAGTAAATCCAAGCTGTGCTGGGTACAAACAAGGATAGAATATCTTGGACTAATCTTGTCACAAGGATCTATTGAGCTCCAAGATCATGTACTGAAAAAGTTATCTGAGTTTCCTGATGAAATTCTAGATATGAAACAACTACAGAGATTCCTTGGATGTCTGAATTACATAAGGCAATTTTATGAGAATCAAGCAAAAGATGTCAGACTATTGCAGAAGAGATTAAGCAAATCTCTGCCATGGAATCATAGAATGAAACAAGCTATGCAGATTATCAAGCAGAAAATCCAGAACCTGCCCAAACTCTATCTTCCTGATCTAACCATGAAATTAATACTTGAAATAGATGCATCCCATGAAACCTGGGCTACAATATTATTGCAGAAAAATGGTCCTAGATTAGAAGAAGTCTGTATGTATACTTCTGGATGTTTTATTGACACAGAGGCCAAATACCCTCTTCCCATAAAGAGATTCTAGCAGTGAAAAATGGAATAAAAAAGTATAGGATATTTCTTAAGCCTGTACATTTCATTGTTAGAACAGACTTAAAGCATATGAAGGGTATGTTAGCTAATCATCGTCTGCTTGAACAGGGTAATAACAGGGTTCTCATATGGAGTCTCTGGCTTGACGGATACGGCTTTGATATAGAATACAAGCCAGGAAAGGAAAATTGTATAGCAGACTTATTAACCAAAGAAGCCTCCCCAAAGAAAGAGAAAGATAAAACCATAAAATGGCTTCATCCTCCATGAGTGCTATACCTCCTCCAGCACCACCAGGATTCAAATGGGTCCTGATTTGTGAACATTGTACATATTGTTTATGTTTTGAATGTTTGGTAGCTTGTATAAACAATAGTCCTGCTTGTTTAAGAATACTAGAGTTATGGATTCAGAAGTATACTGGTTATGAATCCTTCGGCAGATACTTTAGAGAACAAAGAGATTTATTCAGAGGCATTATGACAGGTGGTCCTAATCAGGGTCAAGTTTACATTAGTCTCCATACACCATATTTACAGTATACAGATTACTGTACAATTATGCATCAAGTAAAATATGACGGGTGCATATGGACAACATTTGAATGTGACTCCTTTAAGGATCATTATTATGCCTGGTCTGGATGGTTGTTCTTATTGTTCTGGCAATATAGCCCTAGAGATCAAGATTTCTTTACTGAAACTGACCAAGATGCTTTTAAGATGTGGTTTCATGCAGAAGTCTGTGAAGCCACTTTACATGAAGCCTGGTTCATGTTCAACCTTTCATATGTGGGCAGTGACTTACTGTATTCTCCAACCAAAGTCTTAGAGCCTCCTTGTTACCAGATCAAAAGTAACTTTTATGGTAACATCTGCGTACCAGATGACGAAATCATTCCGGCTATGCAAGGATCGCCATTCTACAGGAGTTTCAGTGGTCTACCTCCATTTTCTTTAGATCACAGTTCACCACCATCTAGTCACGAGTACAACAATGACTTCTCATTTGACTCTATTGCCGAATATAACATACAGAATATGATGGAAGCGTGATGGACCCTGTTGTCCTCACCATTGTATAAAGTTTGTCTGCCATCTTAATAAAGTTTGTAATAATTCATGTCTATCGGGCCGACAGTGGTGTCCTGACGGTTCATGGGCTCCGTAAGCTCCACTTTGTAATCTGATGGTACAATTTAGATAAGATTCTCCACTATTAAGGAGACAACATATTTGCTTTAGACGTGTCATCCGTAAAAAGATATGATGGGT
Organism: Picea abies; assembly: GCA_900067695.1. Classification (NCBI taxonomy): domain Eukaryota; kingdom Viridiplantae; phylum Streptophyta; class Pinopsida; order Pinales; family Pinaceae; genus Picea; species Picea abies. The sequence goes on along the minus strand of CBVK0100005071.1, from coordinate 11,670 downwards.
CCCCATATGGCCGAGCCTCCAAGGGACGAGATAATCAGTGTAAGGAGAAAAATGAGAAAACATTTTAATGTCAATGGAAGAAGACAGAGATCTAATATCTAGGAAATCAAGAAGTTCAGGTTCCATGGAAGTGTCAGAGTCAGATGAATAATCAGAGTGATTATCTATAAATAGTACATCACCTTCATCATCAGAACCTTCAGAAAGTGACAAGTACTAACCTTCTGAACGGTGTGAGACCATATCCCACTCTGCTGGATCATAACCAGTGGAAAATAATTCCATGATTTTTATTTGGGTTTTGGTCTTAGACCACAGAGGACACTGACTTGCCCAGTGGCCAGGCTTCTTACAGATAAAACATGAAGAAGTGCACTTGGCTCGTTGGTTTTGTGGTCTTTTGCTAAAGAAAACTTTCTTTTTAGGAAAGAAATGTCTCTTAGGTTTTCAGGATGAAGATGGTTTGGATTGACAATCACAGTGTTTCTTAGACCATTTCTTGGGTGACTTTTTCTGATGAGAACATCCAAAACTGGATGTTTCATTAAACACTTCACAGACAGAGGAGTCAAATCCTAGATGTTTCTTCAGTGATTTGGCTGTCTTTCTCCTAATACACTCTTTCTGCAGGAAAGTTACAATTTGTTCTTGCAATCCTGCAAGAGAGAGATCTTCTATTTCTATTTCTAGATCTTCAAGTTTATCTCTGACTAGATCAGGGATTTTTCCAGGCATGGAAGATAAGTACTTCGCATGGAAGATAAGTACTTCCTTAGGTAAGCAGAATTCCTAGGATCAGGTACTTTGTACAAAAGAGATTGCATGGTACATAAGTATTCTGGTAGTTTCCTAATATTACAGAGTTTTTGGCTCATAAATATATCTACATAGTGATTTAGATTTATCCGAATATCGCCATAAAACGCATGAACTACTGCTTTGACCAGTTCATCTACAGGTTTTTCATGGAACTAATGTAAATGTATTTCTTAACTTGACATTTGTTTTATAAAGTGGTTGGTTACATGTTAAAATCATTACATCAAAGATGAGGACTAAACCCTATAACATCTACATAGGGACTTTTGTTTATTTTATTAATTGAGTTTTATTCATACTTTTATATTTTAAAATATTAATATTAATACAAAATAATTTAATTTAATATTCTTTTAACCTTAACAAATTAATTATTTTCTTCACTAACCAAATCTAATACTTACATTTCCTTACCAGGATATTCATAAAGTTGGTGGTAGAGAAAAAAATCATAAAGTGATTTAAAACAAATTGTGTATACTAAAATTCATTATTTTTAATAATTTATTCTCATATTTAATAATTTTAATTATAATAATTTTTTAAAATATGACAATTATAAATTGAATTATGAAAACTTATTATAACCAAATACAATTATGAACATGTTAATTCAAAATCAATGAAATGTAATCCTTAGCATATTTTTTTTAATAGAAGATTGAACTAATACTTACACACTTTTTAAATAGAAGATTAATAAAGTTTGTAATAGAGTTAAAAATAGTAACACCATTTTATAGAAGGAGTATAGATCAAAATTTATTATTATATATTTTTTATATTTACTATTTTAAACTTAATTAAATAAATTAAATAAATTATAATAGTTGAATAATATAAATTAATAAAATCTTTGAAAAAATTAAATAGAATAATTTTGATTTTAGTAAATAATTATATTATAGTTTTGTCTTGTAATATTTGAATAATAAAAATTAGTAAAAGAACATTATTATTACATCATTATTATTATTAGTGAATAATCATATAATAATGTTATTACTACAATATATAAAAAAAAACAATTATTCAAATTAGAATCATTTCACTTATCATATTTATGTATTTTTGTTTGTAAACATGTTTAATCAACATATTGTATCTTGTTGGATAACAAAAAATTCATCTTGAAGAAGAATTAAACATTATATGATATTAATGGTTATAAGATTTTGCAATCACAATCCAAAGTAAACGATTTCATAAAACTAAATTTAAACATTATATATATGACAACTTTGAATTCTAATGAGTGATACATCTCAAATTTAATTTAAAGACAGAGAAATAATTAGCGTACTTATAACACATTTTATAAATCAAACAACAACATCAACATGATTTGAAAAAACACAATATACATGTGTGTTATATTGTTTATAGCACACCAGTGCGATTAAAAGTGTATCGGTGTGGTTCTTACATAAAAATACATCGATACATAATTTAATTGATAAAGTACATATGCAAAGTTCCACAATTAAAGTTTTTTGGAGGTTCTGCTTTGTGGAGGAAATCACTCTTTGGTGTCTCTCATAATTTAGTGCACAAACTCAATCCTTTGCCACTCCCTCAGTGCTCTAACTTGCATCGCCTCCTCCATGGGCTGCTCGAATTTTTGGAAGTTACCATCCTCGTCATTCCCATGGCCATAATATGAACTCGTGTCAATTAATTTGTAAATAACATATCCACACCTCCTCTTCTTCACCTTAGGGGGCTTATTGAATAACTCTTTGATGTCAGAGAGAGATTTTGTAGCCCCGAAGTATCTGTAACTGAGCCCCTTTCCAGTGGCACCGGTCACATCAACTTCGTTCCTTCCCAATTCCTTCATCTTGGCCCCTACTTTGGAATAATTAAGATTTCCAAGCTCTACGATTAGAGCTTCCCAGTGCATAAGAAAAGAACCTTGGTGGATGTCTTAATTATAATACTGGTTCAACCTCAAGAATGACCTAAGGCCCATATTATATATTTAATAGAAGTTAAGAAGAACATTTGGAAAAACAATTGATGATCCATAAGCTTTGGTTGCATGCATTATCACAAAATATTAGGCAGTTCCTTGGCCTCGACTTGCTCCTCCATGATATCCCCATTCATGTATTTACTAAGAATCTCATGTTTCTTCTTCTCAACAACCATGCACTAGATCACTTTCTCATATGGAAGGGGAACATGGGAAACAAACTCCTGCTCTATTTGTTGTTGGTTTCCCTTGTCCCACTCTCCCATTTATTATGCCACATCTTACATTTCCTTAAACAAGACCATCTTAAAGGAAATGACCTCTCCACTCATAATCATCAACACGACCTCCCTCTTGAAAGAATCGATCATTTTCCACTCTGTTAGTGCTCTGGCCCGCATCTCCTTCTCTGCGAGCCACTTGAACTTCTCCAAGATACCATCCTCGTAATCCCTGTAGCCATAATAAATGGCATCAATTTGCTTGTAAATATCATACCTATACCTCCTTTTCTTCACCTTTAGGGACTTATCGAATATCTCTTTGATGTCAGTGAGGATTTTCCTAGCCCCACTTGTACAATTGGTTGATAGAAGATGGCATGCTAAAATATTCCAACAACCAATTTTACAAGTGGGGCTGCAAAATTCCTCCTCGATGTCAAAGAGTTATTGGATAAGCCCCCCGAGGTGAAGAAGAGGAGGTATAGGTATGATATTTACAAGTGAATTGACACCAATTATTATGTCTATAGGGATGGAAATAATTGTATCTTGGAGAAAGTCAAGCAACTTACGGATAAGGAGATGCGAGCCAAAGAGATAAGGGAGTGGTAGAGGATCGATTCTATCAATCGGGAGGCCAGGTTGATGATCAATAAGGGAGAGGTTGTTGGCATTAAACTGGTCCTATTTGAGGAAGAGGAGTATGTGGTAGAATAAATGGTAGAGTAGGACAAAGGAAACTAGTAACAGAGAGAGACATATTTTGTTTTCCATGTGCCCCTTCTGGATGAGAAAGTGATCAAGCGCATGGTTGTGGAGAAGAAGAAACGTGAGATTCTTAGTAAATACATGAAAGGGGATCTCATGGAGGAGCAGGCCGAGGAAAAGGAAATGCTTAATATTTAGTGATAAGGCATGCTAGCAAATCTCATGGATCATCTGTTGTTTTTCCAAATGTGCTTATTAAATTATATTAAATATATAATATGGGCTTTAGGTCATTCTTGAGGTTGACATTGTATTATAATTAAGACACCCACCATGGTTCCTTTATTGTTGATCAGGTCAAAGGGGCATTGGGAAGCTTTCATTGTAGATCTTAGTAGTCCTAATTATTCCAAAGTAGGGGCCAAGATGATAGAATTATAAGGGAACAAAGTTGATGTGCCCGATGCCATCGAAAAGGACCCTAGTTACAAATACTTCGAGGCTATTAAATTCCTCCATGACCTCAAAGTGTTATTCAATAATCCCCCTCGGGGAAAATAAGAGGAAGTTTAGGTATGTGATTTAAAAGGGAATTGACGCCCATTCATATTATTCCTACATGAATGACAAGGATGGCATCTTGGAGAAAGTTGAGTAGCCTGCAGAGGAGGAGATGTGATCTAGAGCACTAAGGGAGTGGCAGAGGATTGATTCCATGCATTAAATTATGAGAGGCACCAAAGAATGACCTCTATTTTTTCCTTTGCAAAAGTTAATTGTGGAGGTTTGCATAGGTAGTTTGAGAATCAAATTGTTTTTCTTTTGGTTGTTATTGCTACTACTCCTGCGCTTGTCATTGTCATCATATATGATTCAAATACAATTCTTTTAACGAACATATATATAGATAAAACAAATTGAAATTATAAAACACACACACACATATAACTAATTTGTATTTATAAAAAAATGAAATCAATTTTTTGTTTGCAAAAAAAAGTGGAAAAGTAATGGGTGCTATTACAAAAATCAAGCATCGTTCTCGATGCTCCATATTAGACACAAAGCACTGACAAGTGGTGTGTTAATTCTAACAAAATGGTGCTTCATTCTTATTCAAGCACTGATACATACATAGAGATGCCTCATTTTCTTGATCACATTAGTGATGGGGTGTCCAACAAGATGCCCCACTATGCCATTTCACATATGTTATGTGCAACGTGGTGGGGTTGGTTCTATGGAACACACCACTTTGTTAATTTTTTGACTAATAAACCAGGAAGTGCGATTTGTTATATGTAAAGAACTGGTACTCTACATTCCTTGGAGAACCAACATAATTTCAACGGTGCATTGTATTTTATGATGCACTTGTAACAAGTGTATTTTAGAAGATGCACCGCTATGATAAATTTTTAAATATTTGTACCAATGCTACTTTGTTAGCAACATCGGTGCATTTTGTTGAATTGAACACACCGATGTTCCATTTTTCTATTTTTTTGTGCTTTTTTACCGGTGTGTTTTTCTAAGAACACACCGGTAACGAGGCGTCCCATAAGACGAACTACTATGGAAAATTATTATATATTTTATCCAATTCCTTGCAATACACACAACCAATTCATTTTATTGGATTTCACACACTGCCAAACCAATTTTTTTTTATGGAAAATTGGGCGATGTGATCGGTTAATAGAACGCATGGGTGCTCCATTTGTTTTAGAGAATGAGTGTTTTGTTAACTAGTGGATTGTTTTTTATAACACACTATTTATGGGGTGTTCTAAAAATGCACCACTATGTTAATTTTTTGACAGTTTAGTGGTGTCATTCCATGAACGACATGATCCATATTATGTTGAGAACTAAATGAGACAAAAACAAAAATATAGTAGAGAGTACAAAAATACAGTGAAACCCGACTTCTATTAATGAATCAGATAGAAAAAGCATTGTAGAACACATATTGGCAACATGGGTTAGCTTATCTCTGAAAATAAAGAGATGTTAGCTACACTTCATTCACAACAAGATTTACATCACACTCCATTTCATGATTAAAGGGACTCCTTCGCCTCAATTATATATGAGAGAGTGAGAGGAGAGCAATTCCCAATATGCATGTGGTATAAATTAGTCTAAGTTTATAAAATGCCATAGGCATGTAAAATACTAGGACTTCTCGGGTGGTCACCCATCCCAGTACTACTCTAGCCTGAGCATGCTTAACCAAAAAGTTCTAATGGGATTCGATGCATTAGTGCTATGTTGTAGGCATGTACATAAGACTAGTAGGAAATCATTACATGATGTTTGTAATTAACAAATGAAGATGGCGTTACATTCCATTCCTTATAAAAAGGGTGAATATAATGGTTTATAAAAACTATAGGGTTGAAATGTTGATTCAGTGGAAAAGGTGGATGGCTACTGAGATCCACCTGGATCATTCCTCCCCCCTTAGGAAGTAATGGTCCCCATTGTGTCAAGTTCCCTCGGGATATGGGGAAAATTTTGTTGAATTTGAACCTTGGTGAGTTGTTTTCCTTGTTGAAGTAGATTTCCTTCTTGTACTTTTTCTATGGAAGGATGCCATGACCCTGTTGAAGGTGTTGGATCTGTTCAACAAATATGGTTGCACGATCTTCCTTGGTCTGAGTGTGGGATGACTCTGTCGGTGAATATGCAACAAGAATAGATATATCAATGGGGGTTAATGGTTGGAACCCCAAGCACACTTGAAAAGGGTTGTGTCCAATAGATCTATGTTGAACATATGGAAGAATCTCATTCTCTTCGTTCTCCTCTACAATATTTTTGAATTGCTTTTGCTGGATAGAAACGTCTTGGGCCAGGGCTATAGTGGTCACAATGACCTTTTGTTCACCGTCTAAATAGATGGCGAGGAGGAAAAACTTTATGATATGAGAGTTTAATTTGTGGCATTGTTTTTATGAGATCAATGAAGTGGCAGTAGTTGGATCTACCTTTGGTACCCTGTAGAGTTGACCTCCCAGAGTAAAAATGACATTGTAGGGTCAAAACTCATAGATAGTGTGATGCTTCCACATATATGGTTGTCCTAAAAGAACATCACAGATATCAAGTGGGGAAACATCACACACTACCTAATCCTTGAAAAGATTGATGCCATAGGATAAGCGACATTGTTGGCTGACACGAATGTCTCATCCTCGAATCAACCATCCAATGGTGTATGGTTGGGGGTGTGGTATCGTTGGAAACTTAAATATCTTGACAACCTCAGTTGAGATCAGGTTCTTCTGACTCCCATTGTCAACAATGAAATGCAATGGGGTCCCCTTTACCCACATCTATGAGTGGAAGAGGCGGTCCCCCTCCTCAAGCTCCTATGTTTCTTATGGTTGTGTTGTTGGGGCCACGATGGTAGCAATGGGTTTTGCATCGATGATTAGTTTCCATTTATTGTTCTTTGAATCAGAGTCAAGTTCCAATTATCTTTCTTTGAGCTCAGCCACCAATGAATGTTTTGAGCGACATTCATCAGTGTTGTGCCAGGGGATGTTGTGGAACTCACACCACTTTCCAGTGTCTTTATTAGACTCTCGGTTACCCTTCTTTTCTTGTGTCTTGGAATGGATCTCTTTATGTTGGAATTCCTTTCTTTGTCCTTCGTTCCATGAGTTAGGGTTTCCTTTTCCATGATTATGTTGTGGCGTATTTTCAAACCCAAACCCTCACTTACTCTGTTTCTTGAATTTCTGCTCAATTTTGACTGCATATTGATAAGTAGCACCCAATGAGGAGATGTTCAAGAAATCCATCTCTGTTTGGATGTACCTATGTAGACCGTTGTGATACTTAAAAACCAGGAGCCACTCAAAGTCTTTGATACCCAAATTTGAGCGCAAGGTATGAAATATGTTAGTGTACTTTGACACCGTTTGATCTCTTTTCTGATGTAGAGTCGTCCATCTCATGTATTGGTCATCATAGTTTCTGACAGGTTAGAACTCCTCCTTTAGGGCATCTACAAAATCTACCCAAGTGGGTTCTCTCTTGAATGGTGTAGATTCATCTGTGTTGTACCTCTCCTAGTAACCTTCCCACCAAGCTCTGACACGGGGAAGGGATTTAAGGAGTGCGAAGGTGATATTTTCCCTGTCGGAGAAATTTTGGACGGAGTAATAACCTTCTAGCAAATTCAACCATTTTTCTAGAGCATCTGCATCTATCTGGCCTTCAAATAAGGGGATGTCAAAATTGAATTGTACCTTGAAGGGGGTCACACCTCTGAAATGATTGCTTGTTGAAGATGCCTCGGTCACTACCATCAGTATTCTTCGAAGGATATGAGCGAATTTGTCCATCATCTTGTTCCTCTGTCACACGAGGGCTTCCTCAAGCAACGTCTTTAAAGGATCTATTGTTCTATCATGTCTCTTTTCTTCCACCATTGGAGGTCACTTGGCTAGAGAGAGAGGTTTTCATTAAGTGAAACTAGCTAGAGACCCAAAACTCTATACCCTGAACTCGTCGGGGAACTTCTTTGAGAAATGAAAAGGAGAAAAATTCTCTGATACCACTGATCTGGACTATGCTCAGAACAAAATGATACAAAAAAAAATATAGTAGAGAACAAGAAATATAGTGAAACTCAACTTTAATTAATGAATTAGATAGAAAAACATTGTAGAACATAGACTGACAAAATGGGGTAGCTTATCTATGAAAAGAAAGAGATGTTGGCTACGCTTCATTTGCAACAAGATTTACATCACACTCCATTGCATGCTTAAAGGGCCTCCTTCACCTCAATTATATATGAGAGAGTGAGAGGAGAAGAATTACCATGATGCATGTGGGGTAAATTATTCTAAGTTTACAAAATTCCATAGGAATGTAAAATACTAGGACTTCCCAGGTGGTTGCCCATCCCAATACTAATCTAGCCTGAGTGCGCTTAACTGTGGAGTTCTAATGGGATCCAGTTCATTAGCGCTATGTTGTAGGGATGTACATAAGACTAGTAGGAAATAATTACATGATGTCTGTAATTAACAAATGAATATGACATTACATTCCATTCCCAATAAAAGGGTGAATATCATGGTTTATCAAAACTGTAGGCTTGAAATGTTGATTTAGTGCAAAAGGTGGAAGACCACCTAGATCCACCTGGATCATGACACCAGTGCATTTATTTATCCTCATCCTTTATCCTTTGTGAGGGAAATCTCTATACAAATGGTCTCCCTCACATCCCCAACATTGTATGGGTTGCTATCTTAGCCTTTTCCCAAATGAATCTATCATCCTGGGCTCATTTTGTACTTGCTATCCTTGTTGATGTGCTTGAGAGTTGTTTCTAAAAAATGGTGGCTTTAAATCTTTCTTTCTTTGCTTCATCTTTCATTTGTTCTTGTCATCCCAAACCTTTTGAAAAGTTTATCTTCCTTTCATTTGTTCATACAGATACTTAGCTTTTCTTATGTCTTCATCCAAGGTCTTGGGCCCATCAAAATGAATTTTATCATTGTAAAAAAAAGGTATCCCACTAAAAAATATTTGTATTTTTACCTTCTCATCCTTTATGAAACTAACATACCTCAACAATTGAAGGAATCTCCTCTCATACTTATCCATTGTCATGTTTCCAAGCTTGAGTTCAAATAACTCTTTCATCTTCTTGTCATAATATTGCTCTTACAAGTATTGTTGCTAGAAATATATCTTGAATTGCCTCCATGGGATCCTCTTCTTATCAATGTGCTTAACTTGCTTGAGTTGATCCCACCATATAGATGCTTTTCCTTGAATATGGTAGGTTGCAATTATCGCTTCTACTTTAATTAATAATGATAGGTTGCAATTAACCTCTTCTCTCTTTATATGTTCTCCATCAAATGATGGTGGCTTGAGATTTCTGATCTCTCCTTTCAAAAAATATGACTCGAGCCTTCTCCTTTGATTTTTGATAGGGGACACACTTGGTCTACTCTCTGGCCCTAAACATGCATGTTCTCTTCTAGTTGATTATCCCGGTGAATGGTGATCTCTGTTAACACTCCTTGATTTCCTAGATCCCCTATGTTCATCCCTCCTATCATGAGATCTGGATGCAACCACTTATCTAACACTTGTTCAGACTTAGAGTAATACTGAGAGGGTGGGTGAATCATTATTATATCAATTTTCTCAAATTTTATTTTCTTTTGATGGTTTAATATTATTTTAAAGTTCTTACTTAATCACCAATGTATGAAAAAATAAAAATAACATAGAGAACACAGTACACAAAGATGTTTACGTGGAAAACCAATGCATCAGAAACCCACAAAACATCTTTCTTTATGTTCTTCTGCAAGCACCGACTTACAATTTATAATATTTCAATTCAACATACACCCACATGTTGCAAATAGTGAGGACACCAATCCTCTCAGGCACCAACCTATTACAAATGATGAGGAAAACAATCCTCTCATGCACCAACTTGTTACAAATGATGAGGAAACCAATCCTCTTAGGCACCAAACTGTAGAGTGAGGACACCAACCCTCTCCAATGCATCACCCTACCTCCTTGTATTCATTTTTCTTCAAAAACTTCCTTATACAACTAGACCATTCTCAAGACTTTTCTCTTAAAACCATTTGATATATCTCCAGTTCAGTTCCTTTGAATAGTTACATGACCTTTTTCTTCTCTTCTTGTCCACTTTTAACTCGATCAATGCACATACCTATGTATAATGTCTTTGCTTCAGTTTGACTAACTGTATGTGGATGCATAACAATTATATTGTGAACATATCTTGACCAAAACAAAGTCTAGTTAGTTATATATGGACACACTTTTGTCTAAATTAAGTATGTGGATGCATACCAATTATATTGTGGACACATATTGACTAGATCAAATTCCAATTGGTTATATGTAGACACACTTCTGTCTAAATTAAGTATATTTCTTGTTGATTTACAGCTAGACATTCTCCAACTAAATCAAACAGACCAAATCTTCCTTGTTTTATGAAAACATTCAAGGATCATTGTTGATCCTTTCAATGATTAATGAAGGATTGATTATCTGACCAAATAATCCAACGGATGAGCTCCATCTCATCTCCAACAATAAAACATAGTCTTATCAGAGCATCTCATCAAAATTGACACAACAATTTACATTATGGTTTACAGAGCACCCAATGTGAAGATAGAATAAGAGTGTAAGATTCAAGTCACAAGTCTTCAACTTGTCACACTTGCTCTGTAGCACGCTCACCTAGTCACCCCACCAGAATATGAGCACACCCTGGTGACTTGCTCACTTGTCTGTCAAATTTCCACTTGTTCCGTTGTAGTACACTATGTTTCTTGTCACATAGAATTTGTCTCGTCACACTCCATTGCGTCGTTCATCACACTAGCTCAAGGCACCTTGTAGATTTTCTTCTACACCATTGACAAGTGACCAACTTACTTTTTTCACACTCCACTACACCATTCACCACATTAGCTCAAGGCACCCTACATATTTTATTTTGTACCATTGACAGGTGACCGACTTCGTTTCGTCACACTCCATTGTGCCATTCATCACAATAGCTCAAGGCATCCTGCAGATTTTCTTCTGTGCCATTTATCCTTTCATCCTTCGATCGTTCTACACACTTCTGTTTTCATTCTTTCACTACTTCCTTTGTTTGTACACCATACATGGTGCCATATTATCTGTCATAGCACTAGAACTGACTATATTCTTGACCACTTTGACATCAATGGAAACATATGCACAACAAACTCCCCCCTTTTCATTGATGGAAACCAAAAGAGCCCGACTTCCAAATCATCGGCCTTTATGCTAAGCTGCTCCCCCTTTCAATGTGTGCAACTTCCAAATAAATGGATTTTATGCTAAGATACTCCCCCTTTCAATGTGTATCGACTTTAT
>CBVK0100005070.1:0-15648 GCA_900067695.1 Picea abies | reverse complement strand
AATATGTATATACATAAACACCACAAAGAATAGATAGAAAGAATAACAGTTCGAATACATTTGTTGTTACCTCAGAAATATAGTGATTAAGTAGAATACAAAGTATCTTGCAAAAGTAACCATTGTATTCAATCGATCATTGTTCAAATATTACAGTTGTATTACCATAGACCAAATACTCCACAACCTCTTGTATTGTAAATAGAGCTCTAATAAGTATACATACAATCTGTATGTAACCAAAGTTAATGCGCGCAAGGACATGGAACTTGAATGCCTTTCGACTAAGATGCTTCCTTCATCTGATTACACCAACTTGCACAACCTGCAAAGGAAGTAAAATGAGGGTTTAGTAAACTATGCTAGCATTTTAATTCTATGGATATCAAACAATAAGAATAAGTCAAGGACAATACTTAGCTTGAGTCCCGACGAAAATCCAGATCACCTTTTGTTCCTTGTGTGAAAATATGTCCATGATCCAGGAGGAGGAGGAGTGGACCCAAAACCGACTGATGGGTACCCTCACAAAATAGAAAAGGCCCATCATTAATTTCATATATCCATGCATAGAATTTTCATTTGTAAAATAGAGAAGGCAATACTAAATAAAGAAGTGAAATCCGTTAACATCGAAATAGACCATTCATAGATTAATAAAAAATGAAACACATAATATATCCAAACCTTGTCCAGAGGACCAAATAAACGAAAGGAGTCGACTGTGGAAAGATAAACAATTAATCAAGAACTACCAATTTAATTCCTGAAATTACACAGTTGGAATTTCTGATTTGGGGAAACGATCACAGAGAATAATTATTAAACTAATAAGTATTCATAAAGGTGCATAGGATGCGTCCTGGGTATATTGAGAGGGATCTTTAAATCTAAACATTACAGAATGGTAAAATACGAAAGTTTGAGTGCATAGAAACTTACAGTAAGAACCACATATGTAGGTTAAAATCTAACTGTGCAAAAACATATTTGAACCCTACGACTTTCGATTAAACAATTGATTAAACAAGGATACCCTCTTGTTTTCTAGTACAAAGTGGTCAACATAGGCAAGGCCTTTCAGAAATGACTTAAATTCATAAATGTAGATCAAGCGAAGGATGCTTCCGAGGTGGCCATGAGACAATCCATAATTCTTTCCGATAGATAAATTCTTTTACAACCAGAGGATACAAGAAAATGTTGTTTCAAATGAATAAAACCATGCTAATACTGCTATACACAAAATGTAAATACAAAACTTTCCTACATAGTTCAACCACAGTCAAGTATGAATTACATCCACTAGCATAGCAAGCTTCAGGATCTTTGGACGAATTCCAGAGTGTAGTAATAACAGTGTTATAACGGTGAATAAAAGAAAAACGAGAAAGTTTAGAGGGTTAACTTCTAACAAATATTCGACCACGGTCTAACTGGGAAGGGACCACAACGACTATACGCTTGAAGACTAACAACCAACCATGAGGAAAACACAATAACCCTCAAACCTGAGTGTTAAAACTAAAGGGCTCCACCCATAAATGATTTTAGGTGCTAAATTTCGCAAATGGGCTAATTTTCCATGTTTTTTCCCCAAAACAATTCGCTAATTTCCATTTTTTCTAAAAATGATTCGCCCAAATTCCATAGAATAAAACTATTTTACCTTAAAAATCGCCTAAATTTATAGAAATTATATAAAATATTTATACATTTGAATATTTTTACAAAACTATAGCCACAAATTTTACATTTTGCATATTAAGGACTAGTAAGATTATCCCATGTTTCTACATTATGTTTCTACATTTTAATATAAATTTCCATCCTTAAAATCATCCTTGGTTCCACCCAACTTACAAATGAAACCATAAACACAATAGAATCTCGGGAGGAAAAACACATATGGAGGCACAACTGTAATGTATTTTCATTCCTCAAACAAAGAAAGAGAAAAACGTGAAGTCTGTTCATGGAACCTCTCTTTTAACTTTACATTGCACCTGACATAGATTACATTCACGGGATACAAAGAACATACACAACATGTATTTTTGCTTACCCTTGCGCATAAAATAACCACATATGTGTGTTGCCTTCTTCCATCGCTCAATAGATCCAAGCCTTACGAAAACCACCGGTCGTATACAACACATAGATAGTTTTTGCTACAAACTAAAGGGGAAATAATGAAAACAATTGTTACCTTGAGGGCCTTGCGAGAGGAGTAATAGCGGTTGGTACACCCCATGTCACTGCCATGTGAATTTGAGGGAGGTGGCGAGCCTACATTAAGCGTTTTTGAATTATGGAAGGTACGGGACAGGTTTCACCTTTAATGGACCAGGCCAGGATTAAATTCCTACAGGACCCGACCTGTCATCCAGCATTAAAACAGTTTTCAAACCACTTAATTACTGATTCATGTTAATGGTCGGGTAGGTTTACTAACAATATGTTATGGTATATGTTCATTGCAATATGTTATGTATAGATACATTTCGATGCACTATGATAAAGCAATATATTGTTGTGAATAGTCTATATGATAAATGATATATTGTTATGGTATCTATATGATAATCTATATGATAAACAATATATTTTTATGGTATCTATATGACAGTCTATATGATAAACAATATAATGTTACAGATAGTCTATATGATACGCTATAGTCTATAGTATATATTGTTTATCGGAGTTAGGATATTATGTCGTAGTGGACAATATATGATTAATGATAGTATATTACGTGATCTAATGTGGATAGCATGTCTTGACATAGACTTAGTGGTTTTTCTAAGGGCTATGACGGTCATGGTCACCAACTCTTTAATACAAATAAGTGTGTGATTCATAATCCAACAACGACGCTATAATGAAATATAACAGTAAGAGACAAGTGGATTTTGAATCTCCTTCATCCTTTAAGAGGGATAATGAAAAAGAAGTAAAAATGCTATGCATACATTAAAGGAATAAGATATATATATAATGGATTATCTCTGTGTCGCAAAACAATGTTGGAGATTCAAGGGACTTTAATGCCCCCTAACAATTTTTTTGAATTTTGGAAATTTGGGGTACATTACAAAACTAACAACATACGTGCCATTAACAAATTCATCCATTAGACTAAGAATAAACAAAAACATTGACAAAGAGAATTGTCTCTTTATATAATTATCTTCATTAAATGGTAGAATGTGTACATCAACAAACCCACAATGCAATAGGAATAGTGCTCTACACTCTGATAAATTATACAATCTGTGCATTACAATGCACTATGCACTCTTTGTTCATATTCATCACTACTCCATAGAATTCATTATAGATTCTATACAGGACTATTCCAGCCATAAGAAAAACTATTACAAATACTAATAAAATTACTCAGGAAAAACTTGAACTGAATTTTCTTCGATTGCAGGCCTTAGAATCTCTATTCTCTTCTTTTGTGACTCCCTTTTCTTTCTCTTCTCTACTATGGCATTTTTCTCTTTTTCCTTCGCTCCACTCACTCTAGTGATCTTCAATTCTTCATGCTTCTATCACCCACATGTAGTCCACATAACCTCTTTGGAGTGTGGAAGTATTAACGAACTTTCTATCTCATCCATCATCTTCCCCATGATCTCCTACGCAGTCTCAATTCATTATTCAGGAATATTCTCGAAGATATTCTTATGAATCGACATGCATGCAATATCTTTCGAATCCTTTAGTGCTCATTATAGAACTTTCATCGGTGCACACACTTTATTCTATCGATCACACAACTATTGATGTGCATGAAAAACTAAAGTGCATGCATGATTGATTAGTGTGTCCGCTTTACCAAAAACATTTGATGCCAGCAGTCCTCCAAAATTATTACTTCTCTCATCCTCGAGCCAATGTCCTTGGTCATGGTGTAACATAAGCAATGGATGGAACTGTCTTCATGATTTCCTAGAGGAACTCCTAGAATCAACTATTAGTTTCGTCCAAAGTGGCATGAAACTGTATAATAAGATGGACCATCTGATCTATATCAACGACGATGACCTATGGATCTTAAAGGTTAATGTGCTCCATTTTATCAAGCATAGGGGTGGTCGTGAACTACAATGTGCTCCATTTTATCAAGCATAGGGGTGGTCGTGAACTACGCTACTGCACATTGTGTATAAAATGTTTGGGCCTTGTCAACCTCTTCATTGGCTATACCATAGATAGTTTACTATTCCTCCCCAACAACATTGATCTCCCTTGTCTTGTTGTCTATAGTTGTCATCGAAAATTGGTAGTCACCTACAGGTAATGAATTCAAGTCACTCTTCTATAGGGAAATATCTATTTCAATAGCATATATATTTTCATAAATGAGTTAATCTTCGATGGATTCTTGAGGTGATTCTAAATTCTAAAGTTGTACTCAACCAATCCCAAAAAATATTTTAGCTGTTCGTGGTTCTTTTGGAGTGCTTTCTCGGCCATGAAAATCTTCTATTGCAATTCAATATCAGTTTTTGAAGACTGTTAGAACCTTGTGTGGAGCATCAGGTTCTGCAATGCCAATTCCTAAAGGTGCTCCGTGACAGCTTGAAGCCTTTCAGGTGCTTGTAAAGGTATTTGAGGTTAAATAGTTAGATGTAAAAAGAAAACCTTATCCCAAAATTATTTAAAATTGGGTCATGGAATATAAAGACATAACCTCAACCTACTACCCACCTAAAACCTTTAAAATGAATGCAAACCCCAAAAGGTACTTAGAACTTTCCAAGTTAAAAGGAAACAAGTACAGTGAATATGGATTTTTTCATAATGTACCTTTTCTCCTTGCTTTGTTGTTAAAATTCTCCCTACCTGGTTGAGGAGCTGGGGACAAAGATGTGGAAAATTGTTGATCCAACTAATAAAGGTGTTTGGTGGAAAGACAATACTAAGTGTGTTCTCTATTCTCTAGAGAATACAAGAAAATTTCTAATAGCAAAGAAGAATGATGACACCAAAATTACGTTGGGGTTTGTTAAATCTTCCAAGTACCCTTGAGGAAATATTTATTCCACATGCCTGGTATCCATGAAGAAAACCAATGTCAATACCGCATATCCATATATATGAAAACCATCAATCCTGACCCTACCATGATCATGCGAGCATATAAGTATTAACTCTTTTCGGTAATGGATTTTGTGGGATTTTACAAGGAACAATATATTCTAATCTTCAAACAAGGAGCTATGGACTTTGATGAAGAAGATAAATCAATGGCGTCTTCTCATTCCATCAAATATATAGTGATTAACCAGAGGAGAGACTTGATAAGATTGTTAGGATGCGCCCTTTGTTACTCTAGAACTTGCGTAATTTACTTCTCGATGCCTCCTGGAAGATGAGTGTAATCTGGTTCTAGGGCTTCCAAGGGCTATTGTTGCTCAATGAGATCTCATCAATTCTCCCAACAAAAAGTTGCGAATTCATAGATTGTAAAACATTGTAAATAAAAAGTTTTTGAATTCATGTTTGCAACCCATTCTTTTCTTAATTATCCGGGCTGAGATTAAAAAATTTGGAGTCACATTCTAGGAGTTATTGTCTCAAATGAAACGCCTCATTTTGATGTACCATAAGTATGGTAACTTTTCATGAAAATAGTAGCTTTTCATAAAAATGAGGTGGTTGGGAAGTAGAGATGGTTTAGAAGTAGTTCTTTCATGCTCTTCATCTAGGTTTAAATCCCCGATGAAGCATGACTCGTTGTGATAAGGTTGGAAGGATAGGTTCCCCCCTTGAGTGGGACCTCCCTAATGGTGTGTCTCTGGACATCTCGGTCCTTGATAAGTCTTAAGTTTTATGCTAGGTGTTGGCTTATGGGATGATGGCACTAGACTAGGGTTTATAGTGGCAACTAGTCAGATTTGAAATAGGTAATCCCAGCTAGTTATCGATTCCCCTAAATCTAAAAAAAAAATAAAAATTAGATGCTTCATTGGAAACATGCCAATTTATTCTAAATTTAGTTTATTTTCATTAGGTTTATGTTATTATACTTTATTTATTGTGTTTAGTTAGAATTTATTATTCGAGTATTGTTATAACTTATGTAACATATTTTAATGTTGAGATTTTTTTAATGATACATTTATTTTAATTATGTTAAAGATATTGTGAATAATTTGATATGTATAAAATATTGAAGATAGATAATTGATAAAATAATTCTTATATATATTAGTTTTGTGATGTATCTCGATTGTATTAACACAAATTTAAATCCATTTTAAATTCAGATTTATTATTAGATTGATATGCATATATCCTTTGAAGCACCTGGTACATTTCTATATTCTATGCAGTAACCTATTTTCAAGTTTAGAATGGAATAAATATTGGTGTTTTTCCTAAACTTTTCCTTTCTTCATGGTTAACAAAGAAGGAAACATAGGTCTCTGGAAGATAATCCAAAATGTGGTAGATGTTATCTATGTATAGCACCAAGGTCGTGATATTATTTCCCTTAATGAGGCCTTTGTACTTTTCCAAGGCACCCAATCCATATTTTTCCTCCAAGATGGATATAACATAGGAAATGTTCTATACCTTGCCTAGTTTTTCTTTCGAACCCTTCTTTTATTAATCAGAGAAACTCACAGGAAAGAGAGAAGGTGAAACTTCATGAGATGGTTGGGAGGGACATAGATAGCCTTAGAATCAACTCATATTTCTAGATTAAAAGGTATGCGCCTAACTAATCCATCGTCCATTTAACATAGATAATAGTATATTCCGCTAGTTAGGAAAGAGAAGGACCCTTGGGAAGCCTAACATTGACCCTAAAGCTATCCATCCATCAACAAAGAGAAGTTATCTGACAAATCAATGTTTAGTAGATTCAAGAATTGTTCTTTGTATATAAATGAATTGAGATACATATATATGTAGCATCCAATTAAGTTATTTATTCATCAAAGGCATGCTAGAAAGGATTAAAAAACACACTGGAGTGAAACCACTTGAGAAAGAACTTGAAATGGGATGGTTCAATTCAATCTTTCTTCGGCTTAGAGGACATGTGTAAAGGGAAACACAGAAAATAAAAAAGAGGTACACACATTTCATCATATCCATTGCCTAATTCTCACATTAGTAATTCTCTACCAATTTTCTTTAAACTCTATCAATAAATATTATACCATGAACAGATTATTAGTGTTGAACTTCAATATGGTTGGCAGTCACTAAATCAATAATTTTGTTAGCATGGTGTATATTTTTTGTATCTATTTAAATGGAAGCATAAGGGTGTTGAAGATTTTCATTATAATGACTTTCAATAAACATAATTTGCTATAAAGAATATAAAAGTTTAGATTTTCATTGTCTAAACATAATTGTTTGAAAGAATTGTATGCAATGAAAATAACTAAAACAAAATTCGTCTTGAATTTGTAGTGTAAATATGCCCCAACTACAATCACTTCAACCCGATATGTTCAATGGGAAAAGGATAAGATGGGGGAATATCTTCCTCATTCATGATCTTAAACCTTCCAAGAAAGTAATGGTCTTTTGTGTTCTAAGCCACCCTCTTATGTTGGTTGGCATACAATGTTCCTTTGTGTTATTTCTCTCACTATATGTTCAAAACATGAAGTTGTATCTTAGTTGTTTTTCTCTAAGTCTGTATTCTCAATGTACCATGCATGGCACCATCGGTTTGAAGATTCATTGTCATTTCAGGGGCCACTTTTTACGTTCTAAACTTCAAGCTCTATATTACAGACCTCTATTTTGATATAAGTGAATATATTTTTAGAAATTCTAGCAGTCAGTCCAGTCAAATATATATACTTACCATGAAAATCATTTTGAAGTTTCTAGTGTAGGATAGAATGAGAAATCCTCTGTCCATTTTTTATTTCTCATAGTTGACAAGGTCTACCTTGAGGATTATCAACATTTTCATGACTCTCTGTTTGAAGGTTGCCACACATTCAATAAATCTTATGGTATGAATCCACAAGAATATGTAGAAAAAAATCCTCAACCCTCTGGTGAAGCTTGACATGGTTGTCACAATCATTGCAAAGTTAATGTGTCAAGTGCAAAGGAAGTCATGATAGGTTCACCTTCAATATCAAGAATTTATAGTTTAGATGATAAGTGAATACATAATATGAAATGCTAAAAAGTAATGCTAAATAAAGAGTAACATTAATCTCAAACATTAAATGTTTATGCCAATTCTAAGTAGAAACATAGGGAACGATATGTTAAATTTGGCCTCACCTTGAAATGATACCAAGTAAAATTAAAATGATATCATTAATGAAGATAAAGGTCTTATACAAAATACTTTGTAAACACTTTCAAAAACTTTATGTAAATGGTTGATATATATTTCTATATTTTTATATATTTCAATCCATTTCCTATAATCCCTAGCCTAAAAGGAAATAACTAATAAAATTAAAAGGAAAGAATTAATAAAATTAAAACTATATTGATTTATCAAAGAAAATTGTTCTTTCCACATAAGACTTTGTACTATTGTCATTTGCTAGATAATTCACCTAAACCCTTAAGAAAACACAAGTAAATGAAGTGCCTAGTCTGCTTATAAACACACTAGAATCCTTTAGTGTTCAATGAAACTATAATACTTGTTTCATCTCAAACAATTCCCATGTTTTTCATCATAAAAAAAAATATAATTAAAGTCTCATACAACCACCAAAAAAATAAAGAGCAAGGTTAACACAATTCTCCATTGCAAATCAAAATATTATCAATATAATATTACATATCAAGTAGCTATAATAACAAAAAAGAGATAACCTAGTCAAGAGTGCAAAATCTTGGAATTGTATTCCAAGTATAATTCACAATTTTGTATGCTTATAAAACCTTTCATGATGACTACAAATGCATACACATTCATGCTCGCTCTTTGTGGAAAACTCCATTGAACATCATGGAAAAAACATGAAATGTATTGCATTGGATTAATATTGTTTTGTTCGTATTAATTAATTTGAAAATCAAAATCAAAATAAGAGAAAGTTGTAGTGTAGTTAGTTTTTACCTTTGTTATTATTAGAATTCATATTTTTAAGTTAATAAAACAACACTAACAACTACATTTCTGAAATAAATAAATAATAATTGGTAATGTTATGATAAAAATGATTAATGTACAAATTTTGGGAAATCTTTAAAATTAAAAGATTTATGCATTTTTTTATGCATAAGACACATTATTGTTGATGTTTTTGGTATATGTTCCTTGTAATATTTATTTATTTAGAAGTTTAATATCAAATAATATTGCTTATGAGGATGCCTCCGATGTGTAGAATAATTGGTGATGGAGTGTACTGTTAAGGCATTTTGTTATGTGAATGCATTGATTTGAACCCCTTGACTTACCTTGTATGTCACGTGAAGGGAATCGTTGGAATGCCTAGAGGTTATAGTGGTAGCAATTAGATAACCGCAACCTCATGTCACGCAAGTACATTCCTCACTAATTGTTGATTCCGCTAGTCAGAAACAAATATTTCTTATGAGAATTTCTTATGCAATGAGTAGGAGTCAAGAATCAACACTAATGGAAAACAACTAATGTTGCCACTACATATTCATATATTGTAAATGTTTATATGGTGCATGAGAAAATGATCTAGTTGGTTTTGAAAAGGAAACATGTGTTCTAGTTGGCCTTGAAACTGCAATACCTTCTCCAGAGAGCAGTGAAAATGCAACACATTTGTAGGTGGGTGGTGAAAGTGCAACACATGCTCCAATTGGCATAGAGAATGCAACACCTATTCCTATTGGCAGTGAAAATACAATAACTCCTCTAGTTGGTGAAGAGAATATGACACTTATTCTCATTGGTGATGAAAATGCAACAACTATTCAAATTGGTGGGGTGATCCAAAAATCCACTAAATTGATTCCAAATTATAAACGTGAATTAACTTAAATATCAAGGCTTAATGAAATTCTTTTCAAACTAAAATTGAAGAAATGAAGAAAAATAACAAAGACAAAATACACAAGCAAGTTGATAACAAAGTTCACCGATCCCGGGCAACGTCTATGGGTCCACTTCCAATGAGTGATTGCTCCATTAATGATTTCAAATGATTAATTACATCAAATGGGTCTCCAATCTACACAAAACCTATCTTTGGCCTCTTTAGAAAGACTAGAACATGCTTGGAAACAACTTTCCCTTCTCTTCCTACACTCAAAAAGGTCTAAAAATGCTTATTCTCCAATTTACACAACAAAAACAACACTTAAAGTTAATCATACTGAATCCTTTAAACATACCCTTCCTCAACGCAATGATAGAGTGCTTGGTTATAATACGATAGGTTGCATGGTCAAATTCGTGAATGGTAGGATTTTATGGACTATAATTTATATTCAATTCAAAACTAAAGCATTTCAAATGCCATAATAAGTAACGACAATGGTGCATTTGTTAAATAATGAGGTTTTTTTGGCGGAGGTCGTGGGGTCAAGCCCAAAAACCTCCATCTTTGGCATATTTTTATAACTATTACACCTTAAATAAATATTTGCAACTATCCATATCAATCTCTAGCTATAGCCAATTGGTTAAACCATTGTTTTGTTGTGGTGAGTTTGGGGGTTCAATCCACGCACCTCACAATTGTTTAGTTGGTAAGGCCCTTTTGTACAAATCATGCTTGCTACCTCACGCATATCGATTGGCCCATGTGGCGACCTGTCCCCACACAGTCATGTTCCCATGTCAACCTGCCACATCAGTAGCCTGCCACGTCATTCTGCCACATTAGCCTTCGTACAACCCAATCATCCTGCCATGTCAACATCCGTATAGCCCAATCATCCTTCCATGTTAGCATCCATACATCCCACTCATCCTACCATGTCAACATCTTTACTATTGAGTCATCATGCTACGCCAACATCTCTTCCATCCAGTTAGGAAGCCACATCAACATCCATTCGATCCAGTCAACAAGCCACATCAACATCTATACTTCCACTTGTCAAGTCGTATTGCCACATGTCATGCCCATACTACCATGTGTCATGTCTGTACTGCGACGTCTCACAACTATACTGCCACATTTCACTATTGTATTTTCATGTGTTAGCCTCTGGTGATCCGATGTGTCATCCCTATCACCATTTTTGTTTGTTTTGGTCAAAACTTCAGAATGCCAAACATTTCTGACACGACATCTGTTTGAGCCGATTAAAGTTGTGTTGGAAATATCTTGCCGAGATCTTCGACATGGAGACATTTTCGTCAGAATTTGAGAACACAAATTTTTCAGTCACAAGATTTGCTAGGACCATGGGGGATAAAAAGGGAAAATATTTCAAGCTTAGTTTAGGCTAGAGATCATTGGATGATATTGAGTTTCCATTTTTTCTTCTCCACAATGACCTCTATGCCAATCCTTACAGCTAGAGCATACTTTGGAGTTGCTTGGGATGTAGCACATCATTAAATTTTATGTAATTCAGGTAGTAACTGCACCCATAGTTGCATTATACTATGTTTAGATTCAAATTAAGAAGTTATAGACAAGAACGAAAAGAGAATGATTTTGGATTTCGATTTATGCTCTCAAACTCTAGGTCCTTATTCAAGGGGCATGCATTCCTCATAATCAAATGGGGAAAATGGAGGTATAGATATGAGGGATTTCCTCCATTATTCTAGTGTCAAACATGACACATGTTAGTTAATAGGCTGAAAAACTATTACCGAACCCAAGTTATAGTCAAGGTTGATGTTGTTTTTTCTAGCAAGGTATAGAGGTCTTGGGTTATGGATTGGATAAATAGTGGGTAAGGAATCATTATCATGCTAGAAATCAAATTTTCATTTCTCAAAAATCCCTCCACTACTATAAACCACACCCTCAAAAGTAGAGATAGATGAGGTAAAGGAAATCGAGGGGAAGAAGTCAAGGCCCTGTGTGAGATCAGGTTCAAGTAAAGTTCTCCCACTGAGAATCCTTTGATGTCTAATATGTAATTCCATCCCAAGATCACTTTATCGAATAATTCCCTTAGTAATGACTCATAATAAATCATTGAGATGCCAACTAGTTAGAATCACTCCTAACCAAGAACATCTTGGTACAATAAGGAAGAAGGAGGTTTACTACTTTTTGAAGAACATAATGTCTTTGTCTAACATAAGAGAATATTTCTAAATAAAAAGATGTACACTTGTCATGAGATATACTAAAAGCACCATTGGTAGAATCTTATGCTTAAGAAGTACCCCTAATGCATGCTAGCTACTACAATTCATGAAGTAGTCCAAATTTCTTGCAAAAGTTGAATGTAATGACCCCATTGTTATGACTAGAAGTGAATTTATTTTTAGTGTTTTTTTTTGCAAGAAGGTGATGACAACAACAATTTAACCACACCACCAACGATGAACGCAAGCACGAAGTCCAAGAAATAGGAAACTATGACACCATGCACAAGCACAAGGGCAACTGGGTGAAACATGCGTAGAACAACAAGGAGGAACGACTACCCACCCGACGCAAACAAGACATTCCTACAAGCTAAGGGAAAACATCCCCCTCCCGACACAACGACCTTGATGAACAAGACTAGAACCTCAAGGCGCGTGAACCAAACGCATGAAGGCGTTCCACCCATGCGCCAAAGAAACTTACAACACTCGACAACACTCACATAGAACGCACCGACTCCGGCCAAGTTCTCGTTTGACGTGATCCAATAGGATGAGCCATGATCCCCTCCTCAAGAATCATGCTGTCCCCAAGTGACAGACACGTCAATAACCTTGGCACCGACATCCTATCTGGACCGAGGACTCTAGATAAATCTGACGCGCTAGGAGGTGAAACAATTGACACAAGACTACACCCACACTCCAACAATAGGTTAATGAGACGCACGAGGATGAAAACAAGGAAGAATCTAACCAACACAAGACTTCATCAACAACCCAACCATTAATCGCGTCTAAAATAGTCAATACTGACCGTCTAATTTAACATCGATTACCAATCTATTAGTAAGTCAAATTTCAATTAGTCCACAATTTGCAATTCTATATTAACAAGTCTAAATTGCAATTAAGTCAATATACGCCCATCTAATTTAACATTAAAGACGATCTAATTTGGCAATCTGAAATTAATCACTAAATACCATCCCACTTAGTAATTAACCTCATAAAAAATTATTAACAGTATCAATGTACAAGCTACAATGAGCACGCTTGTTAGTGACATTAATTTATAAATTGTCGTTAGGTTACCATCTAATTTAACATTAAAAGCGTATCAAGGAGCAATCTAAATCATAGTTTGGTCATCAATATACCATCAATTTAACCTTAAATGCAATCAATTTAGCGAGCTTAATTAAGTAAATACCAACACTAAAACCATAGTTACATTCTAAATAAAAATTCAGTTTAATCAAGTTACAACTAAAGGACAAGACTGTTCTAAATTAGTTAAAGGGTTGTCTAAACAAATGAAGAGGTTGTCTAAATATGCTAATCATTTACTGTAAAAAGTAAATATAATTTCCATTGCTGCAATTACGTTGTACATTATACATGGGCTATCAAATCAACTTAAAAGCTGTACTGATCAAAGGCATTTAAGGGAGAAGCTATCCAATACAAATGTTAAATAATTGTTTTGGAAAACAAAATGCCATCATTAAATGGAATGCAGGTAATAAATGGAAAATAGGGATTGCAGTCTTAATGAAATGCAGGTAATAAAGAGTAATAAACAAATTAGATGAACACACAAGTATTAAATGGGAAATCTCCATGTAGTAAGGGTAACCATTGCAGTTTCCAAAAGGCAAATCGTCAGGCTAATAAGTGGGCAAATAATAGTCACTCTTTTAAGGCAAACTCATGGTCATTCCAGCAGTAAACACAGTCAACATTTAAAGCAAATCGTGGTCTTAAAGAAACAACACAATCATCTTAAATAAGAAGAATCATTGTACAGAGGCACACCGGAAGGGAATTCATTGCTATCATTACTTAAATATGCAAAACGCTATACAAAAGCACACCAGAAGGAAACTTCATTGTTGTCATCATTGAAATAGAAAATCGTTGTACAAAAATGCACTAGAAGGAAACTACATTGCTGTCATCAATTAAATAAGAAAATCATTGTGCAAAAACACACCAGAAGGAAACTACATTTTCGTCATGATGTAAATAAGAAAATCGTTGTGCAAAAACACACTAGAAGGAAACTACATTGCCGTCATCATGTAAATAAGCAAATCATTGTACCACACATCCCAGGAAATAAAGGAATAAAACGATTATTGGTAAGAGGTAATGAGCAGACAAACCATTCAATAAAAGAAGATGTTCCGGGTTCGATTTTGTATCATAGAAAAATAAAAACGTAAGGAATCTACAGCTCAAAGATGCACCGACTGTACATATTATATCATTTCTGAAAGGTAAAATTTCTTGTGAGAATTAAATCCCTTTTATATAGTCAAATCGTGTGTATATTAGAATAGTTCTCTGGATAACAATCAGTAAAATGTAATCACAGTCCATAAACCAAAAAAGCACTAGGATTAGTGTAATAACACAGATGCATAAAAATAAAACGCAGACACCAGTAAGAGAAACACAAGATTCATGGGAAAATTCATTGAAATGACCACATAGATTCTATCACCCAAATCACAGCGAAAATCCAAGGTTAAGCCCTCAAGGACGCAAAGAAATCCATATGCAGAGGTACTTTTTGGTAGAAGGTGCAAGATAAACAATTAGCCAAGGACAAACAACAGAGGTAGACGACTGATAGGAACATCCTTTGCTCATCATCCATGCACAGAAAAGTAGGGTGTTGAGATCCATAGGTCTATTAACTCCGACGTGATGACCGTAGATCAGGCTCCTGTTCGATTGCTCAGGCATGGACTGATGAGTTAGGGATGAAGGAAAAAATAAACCACAATCATCACAATAAAAAAAACCACAAGACGACCAGACATGTAGGGATCGAAGGCCATGGGAAATCAACATCGAGCTAAAGGCTATGGGGGAATTTCAATCATCAACTAAAATTCTAAGAAAATCATTTTGTTTACCCAATTAAACATACAGAACTAAAAGCATAATTCATACTAACAATCTACCATGCATAAATAAGGAAGCGTACTGTTGCTCAATCGTCCGCTCTGAGTTGATGTCCCACACACTTCGTGCAACTCCCACTTGTTGATCGATGATACTTCAATGGTACCTCCCAGCCAATTCTAGGGGTACTCTTCTTCCCCCTTATCCCCCCAAACCACAAAGGAGCCACACACACTATCCAGAGAATCAGCTAGCTCCCAACTCACCTCGCAAGGCCGAGCTACCACTCTTCACCAAGCTGGGTATCCCAACTCTCACAAGCTAGGTCAGTCAGGTATAAATTTCTGTAGCGTAACATTACGCATAACAGAAGAGATCCATCATCCTTCTCCTCCCTCCATTATATAGAGTTTTGAAGTCCCTTACTTGCCCAAAATCCCATTTAATTTTAAGTTTAATAATTTAATCCATAAAAATCCTCCCCGTACAAGTGTCACCCATCCCCTTCA
>CBVK0100005069.1:0-15648 GCA_900067695.1 Picea abies | reverse complement strand
ATCTACAACAAGACTTGGGAGGAACACTTGCAGCATATTCAGCAGGTTCTGCACACCCTGCGGTAGCACAAACTATATCAAAACTTGGAAAAATGCTCCTTCGGCATGAACCAGGTCCATTACTTAGGCTACATCATTGATCAGCATGGTGTGCATGTGGATCTAGCCAAGATCTAGGTCATCCGTGACTAGCCATCCCCAACCACACTCACTAAACTTCGGAGCTTCTTGGGCCTCGCCAATTTCTATCGCAGGTTCGTGTTGGGATTCTCTCATATCGCATGGGGCCTTAGCCAAGTAACCAAAGGTGGCAGTAAGGAAATATTTGTGTGGGGTCTATCCCAACAACAAACCTTCAATGACTTGAAGAAGCATTTGTGCTCATCCCCAGTACTTTCATTACTGGACCTACAGCATCCCTTTGAGATCGAAACATATGCTTTAGAATATGTTGTGGGTGTTGTTCTCACTCAACAAGGCCACCCTGTGGAATATCATAGTGAGACACTATCAGATGTTGTCTGTAAGTACCCTACTTACAACAATTAAATGTACTCCTTTGTGAAAGCATGCCGCCAATAAAAACATTACATTCTTGGGAAGGAGACAGTCATCCACACTGATCACAAGCCACTACAGTTCATGCAGACCCAAGGAAAATTGCAGAATGATCGCCATCAGAAGTGGTCTACATACTTACAGCAGTTCCACCTCAACATCAAGTATAAAATAGGAAGTACCAACCGAGTTGTTGAACGCCTCGGGTGACCTCCAGTCGTGGCACTCACCATGGTACTAGCATCTTGTGGCCACGAGACCTCTAGATGTCCCCACCTCTATGAGACAGACCCTGACTTCTCCACCACCTACCAAATGTTGGGTGCCAACTCAATGGTCGCTAATTTCCATCTTCAGGACGAGTTTTTGTCTCGTCTGGTCCATCTCTGTGTTCCATCAAGTGAGCACGCGAAGATGATTTGGGAAGCTCACTATAGTTGGGTGGCAGGACACTTTGGCATTGAAAAGATAGTGGTAGTCCTGTAGAAACATTTCTATTGGCTGAAACTTCACCAAGATGTCGGCAAGTATATCAGGTCCTACACCACCTGCACTATTGCCAAACCAAACACTAAGAAACAAGTCAAGTATGCCCCTCTACCTACTCCTAACAGGCCATGGGAATCCACCTCAATGGACTACATGTCGGGCCTCCCATCCACCAAGAGGGGAAATAACTGTGTTTTTTTGGTTGTTGATCACTTTTCCAAGATGACGATTCTAGTCGCTTGCAAGAAGAATATCACAGCAGAAGTCATTGCCAAGCTCTTCTTTAAATGAGTATGGGTACATTTTGGGATCCCACAAACCATTATCTTAGACTGTGACAGTCGATTCCTCAGCTCATTATGGTCGAGCCTCTGGTCATTGTTGGATACCAAGCTCACCAAATCCACTGCCTTCCACCCCCAGATAGATGGACAAACTGAGGTCATCAATCAGATGGTCGTACATATCATGTGCATGTACAATTAAAAACATCCCCACACATGGGATGAGAGTCTTCCCTATGTCCATCATAGCTACAACCAAGCCCTGCATATCTTAACTGGTCACAACCCCTTTCAGCTGGGGTTGGGATTCCAACCATTGGGCGCCATGGATGTTGCACTACCCCTAGTGACCACCTCAGCCAACTCATCCCCTGCTCCACCAGAAGCTGACAAATCCACATGGTTCATTAAACGGATCCAGCACATCCACCAACAGGTTCAGGATATTCTACAGAATTCTAATGCCAAGTACAAGCAGTTCCATGATCAACATTGGGTGCCACATAAGTTTCAGGTGGGCGACAAATTTTGGTTTCATTTGCAGATAGAATGCCTTACAGGGCCCCATCGAAAGCTTCTCCTTCTCCATTATGGTTCGTACACCATCACCAAGGTTGTAGGTGATAATGCCTTTGAGCTCAACATTCCCCCCTTCCTTGGTCTGCATCTAGTCTTCAACGTGGCTCTCCTTTGGCCATATCTCCCACCATTATTGGACACCTCAGAGATAGCAGAGCAGTTGACACCAACAGAGCTCAACCCTGACTACATGCAACAAGCATCCAGTGATCATATTGTGGACACACAGATCAAGGGCACTTAACACCAAAGGATCCATCTTTATCAAGTCGTCAAATCAGGACAGCTCCTGCACCAAGGCAAGTGGCTCACCTGGGGCCAAATTCATCCCAGGTGGATATTGGTTGCCACCCACCTAGCCCACTGGCTTGAAAAACAGTTTCCCACCTTGGCATTTTTTCGGCAATTTTTTTGGTTCCAAACATTTGGGGCTGTTTTGAGCCCCTAAACGACGTTTTTTGGGGATTTGGGGCCCAGGAGATTCTATTGGATATTACCCTTGTCCAATCAAAAAAATTTCTTCTCAGTTATACCTTTCCAACGAGCTATCATGCGCCTAAAACAAAGATCGTATGCAAAAGTTACAACCCTGGGAAGTTGATGTTCTAACTTACCCAAATGGGGCCCACGTGACTTTTGGCGCTTCATATCCTAGGGTTAGGTTTTTGGATGTCTAGGGTTTTTGACATTCCTGTTTATTGTAAAAGGCCTTTAGCACCTCATTGTAACCATCTTCTTGCGAATGAGTGTAGTCATCACATCTCCTCTCAAAGATAAGCCGCCACCATTCCAGCAAGCTTGTTTTCTGCTGCATTTTACAGCTTCATCTTATTTCCTTATTGAATAGAAAACCAGTTTTATTGTATCTCTGTTATTTTGTGTCAAAAATATTTTAACAATCTGTATTCATTTCGTTAGGTTCATAAAATCTAGATCAGTGGTATTAGAGCAGTCTGCTCCTTGTCGTCTTAATGCATGTCCCCAACGAGGTCAGGGTACAAAGAATTGTGTCTCGAGCTTGTTTCTCTTGAGGAAAAAATCTCTTGCATGCCCAAGCGACCTCTCATGGCAGGAGAAAAGAAAGATGATGGGACAGGATATCCTTTCAAAAATTTTCTAGAGGAATCCCTCATGCAATAGAGGAACGAGATGATGGATAGTTCTGCGCAAATCCTTCCGCGGCTACCAACAGGTGACGCATCTTCCTCGAGTGGAGGTGTCATCCCCTTCAAAGTACAAATCAACTTCGATATTCCTATATTTGAAGGTCAAATAGATGCAGATGTTGTAGAAAAGTGGTTGAATCTACTAGAAGGGTATTTTTCGGTCCATAACTTTTCAAATAGAGAAAAGATTACTTTTGCGCTCCTCAAATCCATTCCCCATGTCAAATATTGGTGGAAAACTATCTATGAGCAAAAGGAAATAGAGTAACCCTCATTATTTACAGTCACGGCCACCTCAGAATCCTTCGAAGATGATATTAAGGAACAATACTACCCTATCGAAATTTATGACGACTTGTATACCAAATGGACCACACTGCGCCAAGAAAGAGACAAAGCAAGGCCAAAGTTCACAAATATCTTCCATACCTTGCACACCAAGCTGGGTATCAAATATTCAGAGTGACATATGGTGCTCAAGTATTGTGGTGCTTTGCATAGATACATCCAGACTGAGATGGAATTTCTAGACATCTCGTCCTTGGGCGTGGCCTACCGATATGCTGTCAAAATCGAGCAAAAGCTCAAACAAAATAAACGACAATTTGGGCCTCGAAACCCCTCACAACAAAAGCCAGGAAAGGGCGACCCTAACCCACAGAACAAAGAACAGAGAAAATATGGATAGTATCATGACAACTAGTCCAAGTCGCAAGCAAATTAGGACACTGGAAAGACAACGAAAGATATTGGGAAGTGGTGTGACTTCCATAAGAGCCCTTGGCATAACACTGATGACTGTCACTCAAAGTAGTCACTAATGGCCGAAGTGAAAGCCTTTGAATCAGATGCAGGTTCTGAATCTGAGTCAAAACTAGAAAGGGGAATACAGATCATTCATGCGAAACCCAATGCCATCATTGCTACCGCTAAGCTCCATCCTGGTGAACCAAATGACCTAGAAGAAGGACAGTGCCTCTTCCATTCACATATGTGGGTAAAAGGCACCCCATTGTACTTCATCATTGATAGCGGTAGCCAAAAGAACCTCATCTTAGTAGAGGTCATCAAGCAGTTGGCTCTGTCGACAACATCACACCCACAACCCTACACTATTGGCTGGCTTCACCAAGGAACTGATCTTCGCGTCAGCCAACAGTGTCGATTGTCGTAACGCATCAAGCCCTTCAAAGATGAGGAATTGTGTGATGTTGCTCCTCTTAAAGTTTGTAATGTTCTTTTGGGCCAACCTTATTTATGGAAACATCATGTTGTATATGAGTCTAGGCCTCATAGTGTTATTATTACTTTGAACAAGAAATTGTACAGGATACCCGAGGTAATCCCTCATAGTGTTATTTCCTTGATCTATGCCAAACAATGCAGGAAGGTCATCACTCAGACCGGGAAATTTTTCTTCTTCATGATTCACTCTCAGAGTGAGCGAAAAATCACAGCCACATCCAGGGCCTCCGTGACAAATCTCTCCGCACAACAGAAGCAAGTGGATAAGTTCATGGAAGAATACTTAGATATCTTCTCCTCTCCTACCGGGGCACCTATGCACTATCAGTTCAAGCATCCCATCGATCTAACCCCAAGTGCATCGCTACCCAATGGGTCAATCTATCACCGCTCTCTGTTAGAAAACAAGGAGATCAAGAGGCATATCCAAGAACTGCTCCACAAGGAGCACCTCTGTCCCATCTCATCACCTTGTGGGAGCCCAATCATGTTGGTGCAAAATAAAGACAGGACTTGGTGACTCTGCATTGATTATCGAGCCCTGAATAAAATCACAATCCAAAACTAGTACCCTATTCCTTGATTCGACGACCTCCTTAATCAGCTCATAGGGCCAAATACTTCAGTAAGATTGATCTAAAGTTTGGCTACCACCAGGTCCCAATAGAACAGACAAATGTATGGAAGACTGCATTCAATTCAAAAGAAGGTCTTTTTGAATGGTTGGTCATGCCCTTTGGTTTGACAAATGCTCCAACAAATTTTATGAGGATGATGGACAATATCTTACAAACTTTCACCTATACTTTTGTAGTGGTGTATCTAGATGACATCCTCATCTACAGCAAGACTTGGGCGGAACACTTGCAGTATATTCAGCAGGTTTTGCACACCCTGCGGTAGCACAAACTATATGAAAACTTGGAAAAATGATCTTTCAACATGGACAAGGTCCATTACTTAGGCTACATCGTTGATCAACATGGTGTGCATGTGGATCTAGCCAATATCCAGGTCATTTGTGACTGGCCAACCCCAACCACACTCAATGAACTTCGAAGCTTCTTGGGCCTCATCAATTTCTATTGCAGGTTCATCCTGGGATGCTCTCATATCGCATGGGACCTCAACCAAGTAACCAGAGGGAAAAAATTGTGTGGGTCCCGTGCCAACAACAAGCCTTCGATGACTTGAATAAGCATTTATGCTCATCCCCGGTACTTTCATTACTGGACCTGCAGCATCCCTTTAAGATCGAGACAGATGCTTCAGATTATGTTGTGGGCGTCGTTCTCACTCAACATGACCACCCCGTGGCATATCATAGTGAGACACTATCAGATGTTGTTCGTAAGTACCCTACTTAAGACAAATAAATGTACTCCATTGTGAAAGCCTGCTGCCAGTGGAGACATTACATTCTTGGGAAGGAGATAGTCATCCACACTTATCACAAGCCACTACAGTTCATGCAAAACCAAGGAAAATTGCAAAATGACTATCATAAGAAGTGGTCAACATACTTACGACAGTTCCACCTCAACATCAATTATAAAATAAGAAGTACCAACCGAGTTACTAACTGCCACAGCCGACCTCCAGTCGTGGCACTAACCACGGTGCTAAACTCTTGTGGCCACAAGACCTCCAGATGGCCCCATCTCTACGAGACAAACCCTGACTTCTCCACCACCTACCAAATGTTGGGTGACAAATTAGTGGCCGCTAATTTCCATCTTCAAGACGGGTTGTTGTGTCTTCTGGGTCATCTCTATGTTTCATCAAGCGAGTGTGTGAAGCTGATTTGGGAATCTCACTACAGTTAGGTGGTAGGACACTTTGGCATCGAAAAGACAGTGGCAGTGCTGCAGAAACATTTCTATTGGTCAAAACTTCAACAGGATGTCTGCAAGTATATCAGGTCCTGCACCGCCTACACTATTGCCAAACCAACTACTAAGAAATAGGGAATGTACACCCCTATGCCTACTCCTAACAGGCTGTAATAATCCATCTCAATGGAGTACATGTCGAGCCTCCCATCCACCAAGAGGGGAAATGAATGTGTGTTTGTGGTTGTTGATGGCTTTTCCAAGATGACGATTCTAGTCGCCTGCAAGAAGAACATCACAACAGAATACATTGCCAAACTCTTCTTTGAACGAGTATGGGTACATTTTGGGATCCCAAAAACTATTATCTAAGACCGTGACAATCATTTCCTCGGCTCATTCTGGTCGAGCCTCTGGTCACTGCTTGATACCAAGCTCACCAAATCCATTGTCGTCCACCCCCAGAAAGATGGCCAAACTGAGGTCATCAATCATATGGTCGTACATATCCTGCACAAGTATAATTCAAAACACCCTCACACATGGGATGAGAGTCTTCCCTATGTCCAACATAGCTACAACTGAAACCTGCATAGCTTAACTAGCCACAACCCCTTTCAGGTGGGGTTGCGATTCCAACCATTGGGCCCCATGGATGTTGCACTTCCCCTGGCGAACACCTCGTTCGAATCATCCCCTGATCCACTAGAAGCTGACAAATCCACCCTGTTCATTGAGAAGATCTAGAGCATCCTCCAATAGGTTCAGGATATTCTACAGAATTCTAATGCCAAGTACAAGCAGCGCCATGATCAACATTGGGTGCCACATAAGTTTCAGATGGGCGACAAATATTAGTTGCATTTGCAGAAAGAATGCCTTACAGGGCCCCATCGAAAACTTTGCCCACTTTGTTATGGGTTGTACACCATCACCATGGTTGTCGCTGACAATGCTTTTGAGCTCAACATTCTCCCCTTCCTTGGTCTGCATCCAGTCTTCAACGAGGCTCTCCTTCAGCCATATTTCCCACCATTATTGGACACCTCAGATATAGAAAATCATTTGATACCAACATATCCCAACCCTGACTGCATGCAACAGGAATCCATTGATCAGATTGTGGACACACAAATCAAGGGCACTCGACAGCAAAAGATCCAGCTTTATCGAGTAGTCAAAGCAGGGAAGCTCCTGCACCAAGGCAAGTGGCTCACCCGGGACCAAATTCAGCATAAATTTCTCATCTGATGGGGGAAATCAATGTAATGGATACCATTTCTTCCTAAGGAGGGAGGATTGATTCAAGTGGATATCGGTGGCCACCCACCTATTCCACTGCCTCGAAAAACAGTTTTCCACCTTGGCAGTTTTTCGGGTTCAAAACTTTTGTGGTCGTTCAGAACCTCATTGTAACCATCTTCTTGCAAATGAGCACATTTGTCACATCTCTTTTGAGAGATAAGCCGCCACCATTCCAGCAAGTTTGTTTTCCGCTGCATTTTATAGTTTTAGCTTATTTCCTTATTGAATAGAAAACCAGTTTTATTGTGTCTCTATTATTTTGTGTTAAGAATATTTTAATAATATATATTCATTTCATTCTTCTCATTAAATCCATATGAGTGGTATCAGAGCAGTCTTCTACTTGTCATCTTAATGCATGTCCCCAACGAGTTCAGGGTACAAAGAATTGGGTCTCGAGCTTGCTTCTCTTGATGACAAAAGATCATACGCGCCCAAGCGACCTCTCATGGTAGGAAAAAAGAAAGATGACGGGATAGGATATCCTTTCAAAATTTTGCTTGAGGAATCCCTCGCGCAACAGAGAAATGAGATGATGGAGAGTTTCACACAAATCCTTTGGCGGCTACTAACAGGTGACGCATCTTCTTAGAGTGGAGGCACCGCCCCCTTAAAAGTACAAATCAACATCGATATTCTATATTTAAAGGTCAGATAGACACATATGTTGTAGACAAGTGGTTGAATCTACTAGAAGGGTATTTTTCTATCAATAACTTTTAGAATAGATAAAAGATTACTTTTGCACTCCTCAAAGTCGTTCCCCATGTCAAAATTTGTGCGAAATTATCTGTGAGCAAAAGGAAACAGAAGAACCCTCATTATTTACAGTCACGACCACCTGGGAATCCTTCAGGGATGCTATTAAGGAACAATACTACCCCGTCAGAAGTTATGACGACTTGTATACCAAATGGACCACACTGTACCAAGAAAGAGACCAAGTAGTGACAAAGTTCACAAATATCTTCCATACCTTGTGCACCAAGCTGGGTATCAAAGATTCAATGTCACATCTGGTGCTCAAGTATCGCAGTGCTCTTCATAGATACATCTAAAACGAAATGGAATTTCTGGACATCTCATCCTTGGGTGAGGCCTACCAATATGTCATCAAAATCGAGCAGAAGCTCAAACAAAGATGTGGAAATTTGGGCCTGGGAATCCCTCACAGCAAAAGCCAGGAAAAGGCAGCCCCAACCCAAAAAAAAAAGGATGGATCAAAGATGGATAATATCAAGACAACCAGTCCAAGATGCAAGCAATGAAGGACACTGGAAAGACAAAGAAAGATATCGGGAAGTGGTACGACTTCCATAAGAGCCCTTAGCATAACACTGATGATTGTTGCTCAAAGCAGTTGTCATTGGCTGAAGTGAAAACCTCTGAATCAAATGTTGGTTTTGACTCTGAGTCAAAACCAGAAAGGGGAATATGGATCATTGATGCAGAACCCAGTGCCATCGTTGCTACCACCAAGCACCAGCTTGGTGAACCAGATGAGCCAGAAGAAGGAGAGAACCTCTTCCATTCATAGATGTGGGTAAAAGGCACCCCGCTACACTTCATCATTGATAGCGGTAGCTAGAAGAACCTCATCTCAGCATAGGTCATCAAGCGGTTGGCTCTGTTGACAACGCCGCACCCACAACCCTACACCATTAGATGGGTCCACCAAGGAAGTGATCTTCACGTCATCCAACAATGTCTATTGTTGTACAGCATCAAGCCCTTCCAAGACGAGCCATTGTGTGATGTTTCTCCTCTCGAAGTTTGTAATGTTCTTTTGGGCCAACCTTATTTATGGTAATGTCATGTTGTATATGAGTCTAAGCCTCGTAGTGTTATTATTACTTTGAACAGGAAATTGTACAGGATACCCAAGGCAGTCCCTCCTAGTGTTATTTCCTTATCTCTACCAAGCAATGCAGGAAGGTCATCTCTCAGACCAAGAGCTTTGTCTTCTTTTTGATTCTCTCTCAAAGTGAGAGAAATATAGCAACCACACCCAGGGTGTCTATGACCAATCTCTCCACACAATAGAAGCAAATGGATAAAGTCATGGAAGAATACTCAGATATATTCTTCTCTCCTACCAGGGTACCTCTGCACTATCAAGTCAAGCATCCCATCCATTTGACCCCAGGCGTACCGCTACCCAATGGGCCAGTCTATCACCCCTCTCTATTAGAAAATGAGGAGATCAAGAGGTAGATCCATGAACTACTCCACAAAGGGCACATCTATCCTGGATCATCGCCTTGTGGAAGCCCAATCGTGTTGGTGCAAAAGAAAGATGGGAACTGGTGACTCTGCATTGATTACTGGGCACTGAATAAATCATAGTCCGAAACCGGTACTCGATTCCCTGAATCGACGACCTCCTTGATCAACTCACTGGGGCGAAATACTTTAGTAAGATTGATCTGAAGTCTGGCTACCACCAGGTCCCAATAAAAAAGATAGATGTATGGAAGACTACCTTCAAGTCAAAGAAGGTCTTTTTGAATGGTTGGTCATGCCCTTAGGTTTGACAAATGCTCCAACAAATTTTATGA
This sequence comes from Picea abies, assembly GCA_900067695.1. Lineage (NCBI taxonomy): Eukaryota > Viridiplantae > Streptophyta > Pinopsida > Pinales > Pinaceae > Picea > Picea abies. The sequence goes on along the minus strand of CBVK0100005069.1, from coordinate 5,632 downwards.
GGATGATGGACAATATCCTATGACCTTTCACCAATACTTTTGTAGTGGTGTATCTGGATGACATCCTCATCTACAACAAGACTTGGGATGAACACTTGTAGCATATTCAGTAGGTTCTGCACACCCTATGGCAGCACAAACTATATGAAAACTTGGAAAAATGCTCATTTGGCATGGACAGGGTCCATTACTTAGGCTACATCATTGATCATCATGGTGTGCATGTGGATCCATCCAAGATCCAAGTCATCCGTGACTGGCCAACCCCAACCACATTCACTGAACTTCGGATCTTCTTGGGCCTCGCCAATTTCTATCGCAGGTTCGTGTTGGGATTCTCTCATATCGCATGGGCCCTCATCCAAGTAACCAGGGATGGAGGTAAAGAAAATTTTGTGTGGGGTCTGTCCCAACAACAAGCCTGCAATGACTTGAAGAAGTGTTTGTGCTCATCCCCAGTACTTTAATTACCGAACCTGCAACATCGCTTTGAGATCAAGACAGATGCTTCAGACTATGTTGCGAGCGTTGTTCTCACTCATTACAACCACCCCGTGGCATATCATAGTGAGACACTATCATATGTTGTCTATAAGTACCCTACTTACAACAAAGAAATGTACTCCATTGTGCAAGCCTGCTGCTAGTGGGTTCATTACATTCTTGGGAAGGAGACAATCATCCACACTGATCACTAGCCACTATAGTTCATTCAGACCCAAGGAAAGTTATAGAATGACCGCCATCATAAGTAGTCAACATACTTACAGTAGTTCCGCCTCAACATCAAGTATAAAATAGGAAGTACCAACCAAGTTGTTGACTGTCTCAACTGACCTCCAGTCATGGCACTCACCATGGTTCTAGACTCTTACGGTTGTTGTTCCTAAGATTATCCTCAAGGCTCAAAGAATAATTTTAGGCATCATGAATATAAAAGAATGTTTTGAAAGCTATTTTTTCTTCCATTACTTATATAAGAATTAATCCTCAAATGAATTTAATGACAGAACAGGACAGAGGTCATATTTCGTCGTCTGAGTCGATTTATAAAATCAAGTGATGTGAGGGAAACTTACAAAAATATTAAACAAAATGAGGCATCAATGCAAGATGAATCTTACCTTGTTCACAGTAGAATAAAATAAAGAATGCACCCTTTAAAGGATATGAGATACAGTAATCCAAGTAGCTCATAGGTCTTGTATTTACTTATAGCAAACACAGAGGAAAAACTGCTTGCTTATCAAACAACCGATAAAGTGTGACCTATAGTAGTAGTAGTACTAAATTGCAACCACTCACTTATCAAGAAATGACATAAAGAAAGCTAGATATATGAGGTATACAAGAAACACATAACCCAAATTGCACAAAAATTGGAATCTCTATCTGCACTTGCATTAATTCTCACAAAAGGAGAGTTCTCTCTATTACATTTGGCAAGAAGCATCCTTTGTTAAGTCTTCAAACTATGTATTTATACAAAAATGATCTCAGATCTAAGCGGTTGGAATTCTCATAATTCCAAAACATAAATATTACAATATGTAAATTTTGGAGGCTTTCATTTGCATTCTCTTTGTCTCTTCGCCTGCTGGCAGTGGCGTTTCTTCTTCTTGTCTTCTAGCTCAGAAACAATTGGCCTCTAATCATGACCTAGGTAAATAGTATGCACACGTTGTCTCATTTACTTCCAGATGTGTTGGCTCTCCCTTGCTCGACACACTGAACACATCTACCTACGAACTGCACCACTAACCTGGAAGACTTTGTTGTGTCATTCGCCTCAAAAGTATATAACTTTTTTTCTATGTGAGGCAGCCTGTCCTCCATTCTCCTGGCTTCTAAAGATATAGACTGTAGTCATAAACTAAGATCGACTATCCACTTATTAATCTGGATAATGTCAATTTATTTCAATTGCAGGATTGCAGCCTGGGCTTCTTCCATGCTTGTCTTGGAATTAAGTTGATTTTTTGCTATATCAATTTTCCCCAAGGCTTCAGAGATACTATCTCTTTCAATGTCCAGTGACTCTTTGTCGAGTGAAGAAAATGCTTCTTCACGAGATTTCATCCTTCCCTGGCTAACCTTTTACTTTCAACTAGATTGGCCTCCCAGGTTTTCAGTATTATATCGTCTTGAGTTTGCTCTGAAAGAGACAATCTAGTGACCCTAGCTACTTCATCCTTTGTTGTTGATAAAATGGCCTCTTAGATTGTAGCTCAAGTTGCAGTGGCCTCTTTATCCTTTATGTAGATGTTATTTAAATAATGGTATGTCACCCGATAATAGTTTTGAACAGCTTCTACTTTAGTAAAAAGGTTTTCCTGGGTTGATTCTAGCTTCTCGTGCACCTCCACTACTTGGGCTTGGAAAACCGCCATACCCACTACCATGTTCTCAGTCAAGTTTATTTTAGCCTGTAGTCATTTGACAACCTCTCCCTGTTGAATGGTCATCTCTCCTTTTGTTACATTTCTCTTTTTACTATAGCCCTCCTCTTCTTGCTGAAGAAGAAGTCGGAAGTGGGCATTTCTTCAACCAAAATAGGAGTGAGATCCTCTATAAACATGACTTCAGCATTCGGGTTCCCCCTAATGGACTGTAAAGGTTTGACCGATTTGATAGGGCTTCCTATCTCGATGTATGGTTATTTCCCTGCTATGTTAGTAGCTAATTTGTCTGGTGTGGACAGTGATTTTTCTTGCCCCTTTTTATCAAAGCTTCAGCTTGAGCTTTAGTCTGATCATCTGGTGGATTTTTCAATGCAGTATCCCCCTTCTGTGTCAAAACCTCAGTTTTTTATGAATTTCCTTGAACATCTTGTTCACTGGAGCTCCATGTTTATAAACTCTAGGTCACAATTTCTTGTATAGCTGGAGATGTTGGGGCTTCTCCCTATAAGACTTTAGGCAGACTATTTCTTTGGTGTCTTTGAAAATTATAGAAATCGACTAATTTGTCTCGAGCCAGAGTTTGGACTTAGCTCAACACTTCCTGATAAGATCTTTCTCCTCGGAATATCTCATCCTGTGGGGAATCTTCATGCTCGTATCTATTTAGATTGTAAAGAGCCATGTGATTTCCCACAATCTTCTGGAGATTTTTTTTCTTGAATTCAATATTAACAAGCTTAATGTCTTCTAGGGCCGCGGCTTCTACTATTGAGTGGTCGAAATCTAACAGTGAGAACATACCAACCTGTAAAGGAAAGGCAAGCCATTCTTTTTTTTTGTTTCCTTTAGTTCTTTACCGATTCCCCCTAGCACAATTTGATGTGCTACCTCTCAGCACACCAATCGATCTGGTAGAAAATTTGGTAAGCCATGCGAAGGAATGAAACATCCAAAAACCCTGATGTAAGAGAAATGTTCCTCAATGTACTAATCCACTATTTTTCCCAGGTTGGTCACTATCTTGTCTGAAATCTTGGGAGGTGTGCAACCGTATATAGCGATATGCATCGACACTGCCACATAGTTGCAGATTTCATAGAAAAAATCTTTTTCTTTATCCTCCCACAGCTTGGAGTGATAGAAATGTATTGGTTTAGCGTTGGTCAGAGTCCAACTCTAGATCATCATAGGAAATGGTGTCATAAAACAAATGGCATCCATAATGTATGCCAACATGTAAAATGGGGCAGGATCCCATTTGGCTTTCAATGACTGATATTCTGTGATTTCCCTGACTAAATTGTCTGATAATATTTTGGCCCAATCGAAGGAATACCCCTCTACTACTGTATGCATGATTGGTACTAATGAGGCAGCAGAATATACGCCATGGTGTCTGCTCTAAATTTCTCAGGATGTGAGCACCAATCCTTGATCAAGTCAGGTAAGTTCTTTCCATATTGCACACATTCTTTTTTGTCGAAGTCCATTAGGAAAGTGGCATTATAAATGTAATTGGGAACTGGGGATAATTTGTACATTACCTGGAAATGCTCTAGTCGGAAAGACCCATCTGCAACTTTTTGTGAATTGCAGATGCTTCTGGTCGAAATGTCAACGTTCTTCAGCGCCCAACCAATCATATCATTATAAGGCACAAGCCTTGGTCGCATGGCTATTTTATGCATCTCTAATTGAGCAACATATTTGAGTCTCGTAGCCTGGGTTTCAGTCACCTCGTCGCCTGAATCATCTGGGAAGTTGATCAATATGTATTGTAGAATATCAAATACCTGCATCCAGGTTTTCACGGTATCTATGGTTCTACATGAAGTGTCTGAGAGGACGTTTGTGTTCGGGTTCGAGCTTTCACTAGACTCTTTAGTTATTTTATGTGGAGCCATGATATCACGAGCTCAGAACTCTGTTATCTATTACAGGAAGTGTGCAAACTTCTTATCTTGATCAAACTTGCTTTTTTGCGAGCTTGCTATTAGAATTCAAACTCCAATATCATTATTCACCTTAATTGTATTGATTTTATAAATACCTTTACTAACAATGTATTCACTTTCCTTAATGAAAAGATTTAGGCGGTGATCTGCGATCTTATTTGGAATTATTTCCATAGATCTGTTATTAATGCCATTTAATGTTTGGTGGTTCACGATCGGGAGGTTGTATGGATGAAAGTTGAATTTGCCAGAACTACGATTCAACGAAAGATTAACACAAGATAAGAGTTTTTAGCCCCTTAACTAATCATGTTTAACGCTAATTCTTTTCCGCCTTTCAGACCTCGGGATATCCGATAATAGCTCGAGACATGATTTCTGAAACTCTAAATCGTGTAGGGATTAATTATTTGCTAATTGTCTTTAATATTTAATTAACCGTGCTTAACGCTTAAGGCATTTTGGGAGTTCGGGCTTCGTGAATTTACAATATGATAAATGGTGAATGCTCAAACTCCGAAAGCGTGAAACTACCATTTGGTTTTTTTTCTTAATTGGGTTTTAGTTTCTTTTTAGGTATTTATCATTTCATGTGTCAGCAAAATAACTTTATGGATGCTTCGATAGACCACTACTCGTAATGATGTGTCAAAGCCTTGGAAGGTATACGTGTATGATGACTAAGACCCTTTGAACACCTTTCAGATATCAGGACTTTGGAGTTGCTACATGGTGAAACGCCTAAAGCGAGAAACTCCAAAACCCGAAACTTCGAAGCAAGTTTCTAGAGGCTTTAACTTTTTAACATTCAGGTGGCTCCAAACATTCGGAAGAAGGTGTCGTTCGATCGATGAGAGAATTGGATTGACGATGAAACTTGTGTATTCCTTAAGGATAGAAGACAAAAATGATTCATTATTGAAGTTCGATTTTGAGATGAAGTGAAAATAAATAGGGTAAAGCTTTAGGCTTATAACTTTAAAAGTGTTCCAACATAGTACAATGGTGATTTGGGATATGATTATTGCATGAAGTGTTTCAGGTAACGCTCGTTGATGGGGGCGTTGTTAAGAACCAAATATCAATATAGCATAGAAAAACCTCAGAATAAGTACTCAACACCTTGAAAAAGAGAGAAACTTAGATAATAAGCCTCTTCGAGGGGGCAACCTCCTTATGCCCACATAAATGTACAATTACAAGATGATTCAAAATGAAAATGTCTCCTTGGTATATACAGGAAACTAGGAGGTATAATTACAACTAATGGACTAA
>CBVK0100005068.1:0-15648 GCA_900067695.1 Picea abies | reverse complement strand
AAGAACCATCCACTCTTCATTTCAAGAACCCAAATTTCACATAGTTGCAACCCTTAGGAAAACACAAATCAATACACCTGAGCCAATAATCATTTCATAGCCAGAGTAGAGTCACGAATGGCCAAAAAAAGACATACCTATAATCGAATTCCTTAAAACGAGAGCTAGATGAGCGGTTCCTCCTTGCTAAAAATTCGGAGCATAACCACAGCAACAGAATCAAACAATAGATCGACTAGGGTGGCGACTAACAGGAGGGGTAAACGTGACGTGCAGTAAATGCATGTCACCTCCACCCACAATTCATTTACTCATCAGTACATGCCAACTAGCTCTTAATTAACACCATTAATTTAACTCTACGTTGGAATCTGCACATATTACTTGCCAAATGGCTCTCCACATCATATATCCAATTCCTTATTATATAACTCAAACAAAATCGCATAACCATTAACGCCCATTACCTTTTCAAATGATCCACCAACATTCAATCTATCCAAATATACCATATGTATATCGACCACATAAGTCAATCAATCATTGCATAACCATTAGCACTATCACCTTGCCAAATGTGCCACCAATATTTCATACGATATGCATATTAATCATATAATTCAATCAGAATTGCATAACCAATTACTTGTTAGCTAGGATTTAACAATAATTGTTAAGTCTTTCATGCATGTAGTATAGTGAATAAGACAACTTTAAATTCTTTCCCCTTTGCAATTGTTTCTCATTTCTTTCCAATTTTTCACATGTAGTATAGTAAAATTGCATAGTTAGATCCATTCTCTTTGTATTTGTTATAGTATTTTTGCCTTTCACAAAAATTTCCTTCATGTAATTTCAGTAACATGTTTATTGTGTAGGTGCGATAAGAACATATAGCAATGATATTAATGAATATCATAGGCTATAGTAACATCGGGAATCAACACTTCATAAGCTCAAATCATAACCAATAACAACAATATCTCATTAACCATGTAAGCTATGTCACATATCTTCAGTAGTTCAAGGGGGGCCCACCTACTAGTATTATTTAGTTTTTTATAATAATAGGCTTTTAGCAATACTTTGTGGGCAAAACTTCGTTGACAATTTTAATCGTCAACAAAGGGTACATGTTGGCCCCACCTTAATGTGATTAGTAATAAATGTAAAAGATAATTAATCTGGTTAATATTAATTATATTATAAGCTAGTGAGGTCGGCCCTGTTGTGCCAATAGACACTTTTGTTGACAGGTTCAATTTAGTACAATTAAAGGTAGATTCCCCATTGTGAAATCATATCTTTTGTGTGTGTTTGGAAATTTCAGCAAGTACACCTTCTTGGGAAAAGTGCACACCTCTCTTGGACGCTAGTCTTCTCGGGTTTGGGCACCCTCTTGTGTGCTAGGTCTTATTGGTGGTGAAATTATTTGTCTTGAAGAATATATTAAAGGATTTGGCTGGGTTTTCTTCCCTTTTTGAGAAGGGTTTCCCATGATACTTCTTGTGTTCTTGTGCATGGTGTTTCTTCTTGTGATCTTGGTTGTTGCAACATTATTGTTTATGGTTAAGTGAAATGCTAAAAATGGAATGAACTTCATGCTTAACCTAGCTTATGAAAAATCAACATGGTATCAGAGCATAGGTCTTGAAGAACCCATTGCACAAGCTACAAGCTTTTACTAGTCATCCCTCTTCTTCTGTAGAATCATACGACCCTCCTAGGGTTTCCAGAAAATCCCTACAACCCTCTTCTTTTGAGTGTTTCAACACATGGAACTTAGATGTTGGGGATAAAATTACCATAGGAGTGTAAGACCTCCTTCAGCATACCTCCAACAAGCTTCAAATTGCATTTTCGAGCATTTTGACTTTTTGGCCCTAGGGTTTCTAGGGTTTCGCTAATTTCTACAGAAACTTCAGAATTAGGGTTTCTGAAATTCCTTGAAGGAGCTCTTCAACTCACCAATGTTCTCTTATCTTTCAAAGGCTTATTTTTGGCAGTCATAAGTCCAAGTAAACCTAAACCTGCTAGCCTAGCCTAGCCATTAGGTTTACTAGCCAAGTTGACAAGGGTTTGTGAAGAATCCAAAAATGAGCAAAATCATAATGGGAGGAAATCTTGATGATTCAAGAAAGCTCAGTTCCTGGAAGACAAGACTTCAAAGGAAGACTTATTGTGGGTGATACAAAAAGGTGTCACTATGACATACCTCCTTCATGAAGATGTCAAAGGACAAAGATCAACCATGTGCCATTGGAGAAATCATATTAGCACCCTCAGGTATGCACTTGTATATATATTATTTGTATCATTATCATGAGGGTAATTTCAGGACGAAGGAACCTTTTGCTGAAGTCTTGGATCCAGAGGGATCTCAGTGCATTCAAAGGAATAACACACTAGAAGTAAAGACTCTGGGTTTGATTATTGTAATTTTCATTCCTCTAACCTATATTTATAAAGTTTTCTACATTACAAGTAGGTGTTGTAGCTGTGAAAACAATCCTTAAATTGTTTTGATTCTAGGGATGCACTCATTATTCTCCTTTAGGAGATATTCTTGTTTTGGTTCCTCTTGTTTTCTTGTTCCATATAGGTTAAGATCAAAGGAATATGTTTATCCTTTAGAGGGAGCCACTTGAATCAGAGGGAGTCAAAACTATTTGAGAAAGAGGAAGAATAGAACCATCATCGGGGAAGCCAAAGAGATAACACATGATCAAAATCCTTCTATGATTCTATAGGCATAAAACATGCATGACACAGTATATGTTTAGAATAAGAGTCTTCACCAGACTTTGAAAAACATAACTCTTGAAGAAGTCTTCACCAGAATGAAGCCTGAGATTGAAAACTTTAGGTTATTTGGGTGCCCATTGTATTTTCATGTACCCAAAGAGAAGAATTTCAAGCTAGATCCTTTAGAAATAAAGGACACGGTGAATCTTTAATTACATTTCAGATTGACACCCCCGGTCAGAGAAATATTGAGACAAGTAGAGACATTGTCCTTGAAGAAGAGATAGTCTTTCAAAGATCCAGATAATCTCATATGGAGATTAATAGTAAGACAATACCTTCTCCCCCTTTAGAAGTTCAGAGGGAGACAAACATTATTCCAGTTGATCCAGTTGCTTTAGTTGATATGTTCAGAGATATTGCATTAGAGCATAAAAGTCCTACCTAGACTCACTCTGCAAGAGGCAGAGACACATACAAGCCTCTCAAAGCACATCCCGAGAAAGCAACAAGAGAACATGGATGGAAAGATTCCATAATAGAAGAATACCAATATATCTTAAATAATGATGCATAAGATATTATTCAGGGACCAGAATGGAAGTCTGTGGTAACTTTCAAGTGGATCTATAAGATCAAGCATGCAGTTGATGGAAGTGTCGAGAAATACAAAACAAAATATTTAGCCAAAGGTTTCTCACAAAATAGAGGGAGTTGTCTATAATGAGACACTTGATCCAGTAAACCCTATACACTTCCATCCATACTACCATCCATGAGTTGGAAACTATATCAGATAGATAAATTCTTGATGAGTTTGGATTTCAGCAAGAGTGTTGCTGATCCAAACCTATATCATTACACTGTTGGTGACGAGAGCCTGATTTTGATGACTTATTCATAAAGCCTTGTTGTTGGATACAAGTAATTCTTGAATTTTTAATTCGAGATGAAGAATCTGAGTATGATGCACCACTTCTTGGAAAAAGAATTATGACAGAGGACCGATGAGATTTTCCTGAGTCAAGGAAAATATATAGTGAAAATATTAAAGAAGTGCAAGTATGACAGAATGAAAAATCCACCGTGATGGATTTAAAGAAGATTGATGATGATTCAAATGAGACTGATCCACAACTAATTCGATCAATGATGTATCTGGTTAACACCAGACTTGATTCATGCCATGCAGTGAATGTGCTTAGTCATTTCATGAGTCAACTGAGACAGATTCACTAGACAACATCAGAACATGTATTAAGATATATATACGAGGCACAATTGGATATGGCATGAGATATGCCTCTAGTGTGAACTTGAGTTTGCAGGATACACCGATTCAGATTGAGAAGAAAGCACAGTGGACCGGAAGAGAACATCCATTTGATGTTTTAACATGAAGTTTTCCATAGTTTCCTGATGCAGTAGGAAACAAAATCTCTGTGGTCTTGAAAACCACAGAAGAAAAATATGTACCATTGAGTGTGCGAAGAAATATGGATTCACAATCTTCTGACATATTTACTTGATCATGAGATGGACCCTATGATGATAACCAAGAGCCATGTATAAATCTCCTTGAGAACCCAGTGTTTCCTGATGGATCGAAACATGATGAGATGAAATATTCTTATATCAGAGATATGATGCAGAAGAAAAATCGTACACATGCAGTACCTTCCTACACATGAGCAGATTGCAGACATCTTCACCAAACTAACTTGGTGAAGATTGCCTCCCTAGTTGAGAGGGAGTATTGATGAATCCAACCAAGAAAAAATTCAGAGTACATCTGTGTGAGACTTTGCATGATGAAGAATGCCTCCCTAGTTGAGAGGGAGTGTTGATGATTGCAACTATGTGAAAGATTCTCCAACTTACAAACCCATGAGATGTGGATCATTGCAGCTATGTGAGTCTTTCTCCATCTTATAAACCTGAGAGAAATCCCCTAAGAAGGGTACGTGGTTCCTACCCGAGACAAAGCTGGAATGTAGAGATGACCTCCTCCATTCAGAGAGTTGAGACGAACTCTAGATGATTATCTAGTGGGAAAGGCGATCTGTTGAGTTAGACGTGCCTATGGCTGAGCACAAAGTGAATGTGTGAAATCCGAAAGTGTTGGGTGCATCGTCATGTGAACATAAATTTAGATGATGTATTAGCCTCCTCTGAGTAGCAGAGTTGACGAGAAATTCCAAATGATTCTCCTATGTGAGGCACTAGGAAAGAAGATATGTAGAGTGGACATGCATGTGGACGAGCACATGTGAACATGTGAAGAACTGGTTCTTCTGTGTAATGCAATGAACAAGAGATATGAAAATCCCTATGGATGTGCCCCTAGTGCGCAAGGCATATACGGTAGTTCTCTATGTCGAACTGATGAAGGAAATTGTGCCATTTTTTGTCGATCCCAGAACTTAAAAGAAACTCCTGAAGCAATTCCAAGCTACCCATCAGACTAAAACCTGAAAATACTATAAATACATAAACATAAAGCGTAAAATTCGTAGTTATAGAAATTAGATATGATTGTTTGAACCTGAACCTGTTTATGATCATCGGCAGTCCAAACTATCTGTGAATTGGAAATATTGGTGCTTACGACGTCCAAGACTGCAGACTTTCTCTTTGTTTTGGTCGAGTAATGAGAAGCGCAGGTGGTAGGAAAAGATTCCTGAGGAGGGATCCTCATGCTCATCTGCGACATCTTTGATACACTGTCAGACGAGACGAAGCAGCTGCTTGACATGGTTTTATAGATTAGAAAGACATCATCAGCTTCCGTACTTTATTCATACGTCATTAATTAATTGATATACAGAATACTTCATTAATTGATATAATTTTTTTTACTGTTATATGAAATTATTTTTTTCAACAGAACCTAAAAATGTATCAGGGATTGTACAGAAAATATAGCATATTGAAAATTCTATGGACACAGATTGTACAGAAATAATCACTTAAATTTACAACATCTTACATACTTGAAAATTTTATGAGACACTTCATTTTTTTTACTATTATATGAAATGATCTTTTTCACCAGAACGTAAAAATGTATCAGGGATTGTACAGAAAATATAGCATATTGAAAATTTTATGGACACAAATTGTACAGAAATAATCACTTAAATTTACAACATCTTACATACTGAAAATCTCATGGGACACTTCATTGTACAGAATAGTCACTTAAATCTGTATTATATGAAATGATTTTTTTCACCAGAACTTAAAAATGTATCAGGGATTGTACAGAAAATATAGCATACTGAAAATTCTATGGACACAAATTGTACAGAAATAATCACTTAGATCTACAAAATCTTACATACTGAAAATCTTATGGGACACTCCATTGTACAGAAATAGTCACTTAAATCTGTTGATCTAATAATTTCTTGCCTAATTTCTAGCAAATGTCCCAAAAATATTGCCCCAAAAAAATCATTTAATAGAACATTTAACATTATACTACACTAAATTAATATACTAAATTGTTTTTATTAACAGTTATTGTATTCAAAATAGATAATAAAATTGATAATAATAATAATAATTTTTTTTAAACTTTATAGTATAAATTGATATACTAATATTTTTTAAGTTGTTTTTTAAGAACATTAATTGACATTTAAAGGTTATTGTTAGGTTGGAATGTTTTATTTTCATTGTGTTGAAAGTGGATAATTATGTTTTTTGTTTTTGTTTTTTGTTAACATGGCTAGATTTTTTGTCCCTGCATGTTTCAAATTGATGACTTTAACATCAAGGAGTGTCTTAACAACACACTCCGTCACCTACTGTCCTACACCTCTTATGTTCTTATCTACATTGTGTTTATGGAATAATTTATTTTTTAAGTTGATGGTACATTAAATTTGTGTAAAAAATTTCTTATAATAATTTGATTATTTAATATATAAAGTAGATAATTATGTTCTTATCTTTATTGTGTTTATGGAATAATTTAATTTTTAAGTTTATGGTACATTATACAAGATTTTTTATAATAGTTTGATTATTTAGTTTATAAAGGTATACATATTCTTTTACCTATAAATCATTGATAGGTTGTCAGATAATGACATTACTAACAACAATGACAACAAAGAAAGTCAAGTGAACTCTTAAGAACAAGAACAATACAGTTATCAAAAATCTACTATTGTTCATCAAATTGGTGTAAACTATAATAACTTAACTACTTAATTTACAAAAAAAAATGTATATATCCTTAATTTACAATTTTTTTTTTTTTGTATATATCCTTAATTTACAATTTTTTTTATATAATATCCTTCCTTCTCCATATTAACAACTAATAAACTATTCACTGTCGCTCATCTAAAAAAATCTGATTTTGTTACAGTCATCACACAGTCATCAGTGTACTCCGGCTCATCTCAAATCTAATTTTGTACGTTTCACTACATAATAGACAAAAGTTTCAATAGGGAGGATTGCTCCATTTTAACACCACTTAAGACGTAACGGTAAATACGAAAGGTTTGAAACACAAACATGCCATTTACATTTTCTATTTAGAAGGCAAACGTCAGTGTGGTCGTTGCACTCAAGGGTATGATTTTTTCTGACGAATTTTGTTTATCTAGGGTCACGGGGACACGCCTCAAACACAGTACACTGTACACAACTAAGTTGAGCATAATGATAATTATTAATATTAGAAAATAATGAAATATATTAATATTAGAAAATAATGAAATATATTTTCATTATGGTAATTTTACATAATGAAATATATTAATATTAGAAAATAATTATAACGTAAAATAATAATATATGTTTATTTCATATATATATATAATAATAATTATAATTATTTAACTTTAAGGTTAGAGTGAAGTTAAACATCAAATTAATGTATGAAATTTTCTTTTTTTTTGGGATAAAAAACTTTTTAGTATAATTATATGACTTTTAAAATCTAACAAAATACACTATAAGAAAAGTTGGTCCGTCACCATAAATGGACCCTTGTTAAATTACAAGTTTCTATTATATCTTACTTACAAGCTTCTAAATATACTCTTGAGTTATTACTCATAAAGAAAAAAAAATCTACTAAAATATAACAATGTTATAATAAATATATATTACAATAATATAACTATATATATATATAACCAAGTTAAATGTTTTTAGATACTTCATAAAATTAATATGGTGCTTTTCAAAATCCAAATGGGCCTTTTCAAAATCCAAAGTATCATTGAGTTCTCTTCACTTCAACAAGTTTAAAATTATTGATATTTATATTTAAAGTTTTTGATTTCTTTTAGGCTTTTATTTTATAAAAGTTTTAAATATAAAAATTTATATGTAAAAGGCTTTGATGTGTGGGTATTCAAACATTATTTTATAAAATCTTACAATCATTTCACAAATTATTAAAAATAATATAATAAAAAATTAAAAATTGTATAAAATGAAATATGTTTTATAGTTAAAAGTTAAAATTAATAATAATGTATGAGTTGAATCAATAACTTATAATTTTTTTAAGATGAATAAAATAAAATAGCTAAGAACATTTATAAATGAATAGCTCATTTTAAAAGACAAGTTGACTTAAGGAAGGCATTTTAAAAGGTAAAACAAGGTAGGAAGGAAGGAAGGAAAATGAGTAATAATTGGGAATAAAAAAAGCTATTATTAGGAATAGAGACCAAAAACATAATAATAAATAGGAATTTGGGACATTCCAAATGCTCTCTTGGAACTCTTTGGGACATTATGAATCCTCTCTTTGGAGATTTCTATGGGCAAATGACCTATGTTAAGTTGGACCTAGACCTATGTTAAGTTGGATCCCAAGTGAAACTGATATTATATTTCTTCTTGGAACTTGGAAACATGAATAACCTGTCCCTAACATAGAAGGATTTATCTTCTGGTCCATAAAGAGTAAGAGATCCTATAAGAGATTTGAGGCATAACTTGTTACCTAAAAACAAAAGAAGAAATTTTTCCTCACATTAGACTTCATAAGAAAGAACCTTTCAATTAGTACATGTGGATGAAGATTTAAAATATTAATGCAAAGAAGATTTATATATAAATATGTTATTTCACTCCTATTAATTCTACCTTTTATAAGAAAAACAATCTAGATAATTTTTTTCCTTACAATGACTTAGAACAAGGTATTTACAATTTGAGAAATGCAGTGTCTTCTTTCTAAGAGACTTTAATGGTAGAACAACAAATAATAAAACTATTATTTTAAGCAATGATTCTAAACCTAATCCTCTATTGCTAGATGATGACGTTGTTTTATCTAGCAAATACAAAAGAAACTTTGAAGACTAACTTTGAAGACTTGGGTGAAAATTTGTTTAGTGTCAAGCTAATCAAGCTTTGCAATTCTGAAGATCTAATCATTTGCAATGCTCAGATGAAATGGCCAAAATCCAACTGAATGCCTTATATTCATGGGCTTGGCAACAATGTCATAAATTACGTGATATATGATATCTATATACAACAAAATAGTAAATTTTGACATCTTAAATGACCATTAGCCTAAATTTGATCATAGACCTTTAACCATAACTCTAAAATTTATCATGCACAAAAGCCCCATTGAAGAGAATTGTGATAACCAAAAGCACTTGATGTTCAACAAAGATAAATCTGATATTTTTTAAAGGATTTAAATAATAAATTAAATCTCGTATTGAATAACAACAATATCGAATACCTCTATCATAATTTTATGACAACCCTCTCTACTTCCATTAACAATTTCTCTATTGAGCTTATATGTAAAAAGGAAAGTAGAACAAGAAAACCTTGGTATGATAAAGAGTGTAAGATTGCTATAAAATCCATTAGGGATGCTTGTAATGAGTCCTTAAAATATGAAAAATTAAATAGGTACAAATCCCTAATTAAAAGGAAAATACGATAATACATAAACATAAAGCAAGAGAAGTTTTTGCAATTATCTAGGATAGATCCTAGGATTTTTTGGAGGTAAATTCTAACTCATAAAAAATTAAAGAAAACGATATGATTAACTTGGGGGACTATAATTCTTACCTTAAAAATGCTTATGAATCCCCCGATGTCATGGACAACATCCAAACCCTTTTTATAAAAGAAGAAGGCTTTTCTATAGAAGACATAGAGTTTGAGATTAAGCGGCTCAGAAAAGGAAAAGATAATAACATTGAGGGTTACCAAGTAGAAATTTTAAAAATTATAGGGCCTATTTCCATCCATCACATCCATAATATCTTCAATTTGGCTATCAAGCAGGGCTTCCTTGAACCATGGATTCAAAGCCTCGTTGTACTTATTTTGAAAAGTGAAGATAAAAATAATTTCCCTAATTATAAGACCATAATGATTAGCTCCTTTTTAGCAAAGTTATATGGAATTATTTTGGAAAATAAGATTAGTGTATGGCTCAAAAACCATGGTAAAAGAGCTAAAGTCCAGGCTAAATTTAGGAGATATCATTCAACTATGGACCACCTTGTTACACTTAGGATCATTGTGGAGGAGTGTCATAATAGTAAATCCAATATCCTATGTTGTTCCATTGAATTTAGGAAATATTTCAACACAATTCCCAAGACTAACCTTCGGAATATATTAGAAGACATAAAAGTCCCTTTCATTTTGAGAGCTACTGCAATAAGGTTATACGAGAGTGTTATTTTCAAGTTTAGGAACAATTAGGGATGGTGAGAAGAAATTCATGTAATATAGGAGTTAAGGAAGTTTGTCCCCTATTCCCCACCCTTTCTAGCATGTACATTGACAAGTTAGAGGGTTTTTTAGAAGAACCATGATATGTAGGCCTAACTCTAGTTAGCATATGTTGGGAATAAGGTGGAACCTGTTACAAAATAGACATAAAATTATGAAGATAATTGAAGAGGGAATAAAATTTCGAAGACAAAGGTGGCATCTAAAGACACCATTACAACACTTAAGCACAACACAATGTGATTAGAAAATAACAATGCATATTGGACATTGATATCTCCATGATGATATTGAACCATGGGGTTTTCTATTTATAGCCTTAATATCTATCCAAATTCCATGAAATCAGGAGGATCTTGTCCATGTATCACTGTCGATTTTTAGAGTTGACTCCATCAAATCTATGATGTCTAGTTGACCCGACAAGGATACTCGATCCGACTGTCCATGTATCCAACTTGTAGTCAATTACTAGGTTGGTCGATCCACCACTTGAATATTTTTATTGTTGGTCTATTTTCTGAATGATAGACTTGTCGACTACTCAACCAACTGATGTAGAGATCTAGTCGATTTCTCGAATGACTATTTATAGTTGTAGGTCAATTTCCCAACCGACTGATTCTAGGAGAAGTGTGATGAACCATTAGGGATTGATGTTCCAAAACCCCCCATCAACACATGTCTCTGGAGATTTAGGAGGTGAAATTATGCTAGCATGACATCCCCCCATAATTGCATCTTCCTGAAGCCCAAGCATCACATTGAGATTGATAAATCTAGCTTCAGATAAAGGTTTAGTGAAGATATCAACAACCTAAACATTTATTGTGAAATATTTAAGAGAGACAACATTCTCATGAACCGAATGTCTCAAATTATGGTGAGCATGGAGCTCAACATGATTTATCTTACTGTGGGAAACAAGATTTTTAGCGACCTGTGTAACACTCTAATTTTTACAATAGATTGTAGTATAGTTCTGAACAGGAAAGCCAAGTTCACCCAAAGGTTGGTGGATTCATATTGCTTCAGCACCTGCTTGAACGATGCCATGATATTATACTTCTCTACTCGACAAGGAAACTAGCTTTTGTTTCTTGCACGACCACACCAATGGTCCAGTGCTAAAGATAAACACATAGATAAAAGTGGAATTCCAATCATCACTATCTCTAGCCTAGTCGGAGTCAGTGAATCCGACCAACAAATATGAACTTTGACAAAACTTGATACCAAAATGAGTGGTACCCTTGAGATAAAAGACAATTTGTTTGACTTCTTTCCAATGACCTTCTCTGGGGTCCTACCTAAACTGAGAAACCACACTAACAACAAAGGAAATGTCAGGTCAACTATGAGTAATATAAATAAGATTGACGACCAATTGTCGATAAAGTGTAGCATCGACTTTGGGTGTTTGACAATTTTTGGTGAGATTTACTCTAGATTGAAAATGAGTAGTACAAGGCTTACAATCAACCATTTTAAAATGTGTCAAAAGATCCATTCCATATTTAGATTGAGAAATGAAAAAACCATCACATAGTGGTAATACTTGAAGACCCAAAAAATAATGCAGAGTACCAAGATCTATCATGTCAAAGGAGTCAACAAGTTGTCTCTTCAATCTAAGAATGGGATCAATATTATTTCCAGTAATGATAAGGTCATCAACATATACACCAACAATAAAAGTGTATCCATTGATATGGATTACATACAAGTTGTGATCAGATTCACGAAGTTTGAAACCAACTTGAAGAAAGAAACTATTGATCTTAGCATACAAGATTGGGGAGATTACTTCAAACCATAAAGAAACTTCTTGAGTTGACAAAAAAAGTTAGAATTTGTCACAAAACTAGGTGGATTTTCCATGAAAATTTCTTCAGATAGGTCTCCATGAAGAAAAACACTCTTCACATCCATCTGATGGATTTTCCATCCAAAATGAGTAGGAAGGGAAAGAATTAGTTGAATATAATTCATCCTTTCAAAATAGGAAAATGTCTCAATGTAGTCAATACCTTCTTGTTGAGAAAATCCCTTCGCAACCAAGCATATTTTATGTCACTCAATAATACCTTCAAAAGGTAATTTTGGTCCTGATAGACCCATCAAAACTTCACAACATTATTTCCTTGCTGTTGAGGAACTAAGCCCCAAGTATGATTCTTCGACAAAGAATAAATATCTATCTCCATATCCTGTTCCCATTCAAGTTTCCCTTGAGCATCCGATTAGGCAAAATGATCAAAAGTTTCAAGAACAAGAGTCGTCAATGCAATGTTGACATGTTTATTTTGACTTTGAGTTTTTCATCCAGAGGAAATATCATCGACATCATCTCCAGTGGATTCAATTGTCTTGGCATCCCATCTGGGTAGAAAAGAAATAGGTGAATTGTTGTTCACTATAGAAGGTCGATCAAAAGTCAGAACAATTTGTCGATGGAGATGCCAGACTAGTCAAAACAAATATTGATGGACTAATTGACTCAGAGGTCGACGGTCTAGTTGAAACATGAATAATGTTCGATTGTCCAGTCAAAGGACCTAAAAAAGAAATTGAAGAACCAATGTCAGAGAAAAAATCAAAGGGACCACCATACAACAATCCAGAGGAGGCTTTCAACAACTTGATGCCAAAATACTTCTAATCAAACCATATGTTTATTCTGATAATGATTTTTTGTTTGATAGGATCAAATAGTCGATAGGCCTTAGACTCTTCAGAGTATCCCATCATGATGAAAGAATGACTATTTTCATCCAACTTATTTCTACAATCATCTGAAATATGAGCCCAGGAAACACATCCAAACACACAGAGGTGGCCAACTGAAGGATATGTTCCAACAATCACTCAACTAGAGTCATGTAAGGAACATCTTGAGTTGATATGTGTTTGAGAAAATTGTTTGCACAATATATGCTTTAGCCCAGAAGTGAGGAGGTGGATCTTTGGCCTACAAAAGACATCTAGCCATTTCGACTAACATCTGATTCTTTCATTTAGTGATTCCATTATGCTAAGGTGAGTGAGGAACCAAACGCTTCTAGTCAATAGAAAATCCAACCAGGTATTATTAAAAAGGTTGATTTACATACTCACCACCATTGTATGATCTCAGGAACTTGATGGGTAGACCACATTGGTTTTCATTAAAGGATCTAAATTCTTTGAACTTTAAAAAGACAAGATTCTTATTCTTCAGAAAATAGACCCAAGTGAAATAAGAGAGATCATCAATGAAAGTTAAAATATACATTGCAACAACTAGGGAAGGTAGATTGATGTAGTATAAATCATTGTGAACTAGCTCCAAGAGATTCTATGCTCGCCACACTTTTATAGAGTCAAAGGGTGCCTAATGATGATTTTCAAGAACACCACCTTTACAGACTCCTTCAAAGGAAACAATTTAGGTAGACCAACAACTGTGTTTTGAGTTTCCATTGACTGCAAACTTTGAAAATTCATGTGTCCAAGTCGTTCATGCCAATTTGAAATTCACTCATTAGTGTGGGAAAAAAGAGCATTCGGTTCACTGTCGGGTCGATTCGTTTCAGAGAATATATACAGACTGTATTTCAGGCCGAGAAACCCTCTGACGACAATCGAATAACCTTTATTCAAATCTAAAACATAGAACTGATCTAGACAAAATTCTACAATATTACATGTCTATGTTAGTTGAGCAAAAGAAAATAGATTGGCACTAAGGTTTGGTATATAGACATCGAAAATTTTCAATGTCAACATGTAACATCACCGTGACTAGCAATATCGAGAGAAAAATCATTAGCAACATAAATCTTCCTCTCCTTGGCTTCATCCAAGGACATGAACAAGGAAGCATCATTATCCATATGATGAGTGCACCCAAAGTCGAATACCCATTCATTATGTGCATAATGAGACAACAAGGCGTCAGAATTTCCAACTTGAAAGGTGAAATTATCAGTGGGTTGACGTATGCTAGACATGTCTCCTTGAAGGTGTTTAACCTTCTCCTATAAATCATCTCTCTTCTTGTAGCATACTTTCTCCACATGTCTAGTATTTCCACAATACTGACATGTCTTCTTCTTTCGACTTTGATGGGGTGTATCTATTTTCCATTTAGGTTTCTGGTCATGGCATCCAGGTCTCTGTGTAGGGGTATCAAACGATCCTCTTTCCTTGTGATTCAACTTTCTATTTCCCTTGATCAAGTGGGATTGATTTTTACCACCAATATTTCCTTCTTCAATTAGTCTGTGCTAATCAGTAATCAAAATACCACAAAAAGATTTAAAGGTGTAATCCTTTCCATCTTCGTTGTGTTCCTTCCAATTGGTGTGGAAAGTCAATATGAACGTGTACAATGGTGTTCTCAAATTCATCAAGACTATCTCAATGAGTTGTCCATATTTCTTTTGATAATTCTTTTCACATTTGCTTAATTTCATCTAGAGTTCCTTTACACATGCATGATAGTCCTCTATTCTATCAAAAGAATGAGGATAAAGAGAGATCAACTCTTTCTCCAACTGCATGACGTGGCTTTCGTCGACTTTGTTGAATAATGACTTCAATTTCTTCTAGATATGATGAGGGTAGTCGATTCCATTAAGGTGAAAAAGAATATCCCATGAGATATAGGTCATGATGACCCCCACAACCTCATCCTTCTTGCCATAAAAAATGAACTTTGCTTGATCATCTCTTGGATCTAGAATCACAATATTCATATACTGCCACCATCCTTTACTCTTTAGTAGGGTTTCCATGTTTGGTTCCCATACAAAATAATTTGATCCATTCATAATTATAGGATCAATATTTGAATCCATATTCTATATCTCGACATAAACAATCTTTTTTCAACAAGTTCTAATCGAAAAATCACCAACCTAGAGTCAATCACACAACAGATCTAACTCAATAAGATTTGCGAGTGTTATCACCAATTCTTGTAAAGGGTGTGTTTTCCTAAGAGATAAGCCCCTTTGGGTGGAAAAATGTGAAGAAGTGGGGTAAAAACCCACTTACCCTAGGTTGGGGTGCAAATTCACATTTGGTTAAGCATCAGGCAGATCTGGGCAGCCAGAATCTGCGCGCCCAGATCTACGGTCAAGGTTGGATTCCAGAGCCCCCTTGCCA